>CAEFZY010025564.1:0-20578 GCA_903066815.1 Brachyrhaphis roseni | reverse complement strand
TTTTAGTTTTTATGCACCGACACTCTGGAATAAGCTTCCAGCTCATTGTAAGAGCGCCCCGACCTTGAGTTTATTTAAAACAAGGCTAAAAACCTTCTTATTTGAAGTTGCCTATCATTAGGTTTTTGGTTCTGCTCATTCACTATATTTGAAATTTTGATGTTTACGGTACTTTGTCTATTTTTAATCAGCTTGATCTTTATTATTATTATTGTTTTTTTGATTGTTTTTTTGGGGGGGGTTAACTATCTTCTTCTTGTGTGTTTTTTTTTGGCTCTCTTGTACAAGCACTTTGAATTGTCTTTGGCTGAAAGGTGCTATATAAATAAAGTTGCCTTGCCTTGCCTAAAATGACCAATAGACTCAGTTACTGTGAACATCGTTGTGAAGTTTAAAACCCCCCCCAAAAAAACAAGCTAAAATGAAAAAAAGGGGTTTAGAATAGATCTCTGATTGTTAGCTCACAAGCTAAAATAGTTTGCAGCTGTGCACAAAACAGGATCTGATTGTTGGCAACATGAGTTGCAGAAAGTCCAGACAATACACCTGAAGTTTCGCTTCACCAGGGAACTCGATACCAGTCACTTAAAAATGTTAAAACCAAAACCTTCCTCCAAATTATTGTTGTTCACTTATTAAATATACATGTAGATAATCACAGAAACTTTTACAATAGATATTTGTAGATAGTTTTGTCTTATCCAAAAGAATGGCACTTATTTGGTTAAGAAAAAGATGCAACTTGTGATATAAACTTCCAAATTCACACTTGGACTAATTTGAATAATTTTTAAATCAACAGTTTTTTTTTTTCTTACACGTGTAACTTTTTTTTATTTTCATCATCAATATTTACTGTAAATTACACAATTTTTGGCTTCATATTGACATCTGTCATAAATCATAGGTCATGTATGTTGTAATGCATTTTAATAGTAATTAATTTTTTAATCCCTTCTATCAACCTGCTGGGAGACTACAGATAAAAAGTAGCTTCCTGTTGATTAATATGCATGGTCTCCTTTACAAAAGCAAGATGAAGCATAAAAAAATGATCAAAACTTTAATGAGATGTATTTACCTGTGTTCATGTTTTTGTTTGAATCTCTTGAAGGTGAACAACGTGTCTGCCCCTCCTGAAGACGTCTCAGCTGCAGACTACCCAGACTACCCCGAGAAGCGGAGAGGCTCCAGGAGTTACCTGGATGATGATGAGAGCAACTACGACAAACCCCCCATCAGCTACACCCCACAGTGAGGATTCATACTTTGTGCTACTAAAACAGTGTATTTGAAAGGATTCCTGCTTGCTAGTGGAAAATCGGTGCAACGTTTGTGGAAGTGACGCTGTAACAAAAGACGTGAAGTTCATGAGACCAAAACCAATTGAGACATGTTTTACTTTCACTGTGAAACTATGTGAAATGTTTCTGTGCTGATGAGGGAAGATGACGGTGTCTAGTAAGAGTTGAGTTATGCAACTATTTAGGGCCCCCACACCACTAGGGGACCCCCAAGACCACCAAGCTAGAATTATACATATTTATGAAGTAAATAACATTGAATAAAAAATATTCAAATATAAATCACAACAACCAATAACGATAAACAAAAACCACACACAACCGAAACCACAACTAAAATGTGATTGTGACGTCACTGTAAACAAAATTACCATTCAAGAAGTCATAAGAATGGAAATGATTGAGCTCACTTTAATTGCTTATTGCAACAGGCTAACACTCAAATGCCCCAAAAAGGCTTGGACCGGCCCTGCCTCCTTCTGTAATTCTGCTTTTGTTTAGGAAGTTTTTCTCCCTCTCGTCACAGGAAGTTTGCTTTTAGTAAAACTGGGCCCTGCATCTAATATTAATATAATAATGGTTTTAAATTCTTTGCTTCACAGACCTGTGGTTGACAGGCCCCTGCAGAATGGGGCCCCTAACAGCAGCAGCAGCTCGGAGGTCGCGAGCTCAACGGGGCGGCCCAAAAAGAGGCGTGCAGGACGGCCACGCCGCGTCGACGGGCAGGACTACGACACGGACTATAACTCGTCTGGGGACGAGCTGGACGACAACGACTTCGACAGGTAGCCAGGCTACCGGGACACGTCGAGCAAAGCTGAGACCCTCATCTAATGAAAGATTCTAGTTGATCTAATCGTCCTCCCTCCCACAGCGAGTTCCCGCCGATAGCAAACGAGCAGGACCGCAACAGCTACAAGCAGGAGTTTGACCGCGACCACCTGGAGTACAAAGACCTGCAGACGGAGCTGGACGTCCTCAACATGGACCTGTCCAATCTGGACAAAGAGCTGGATGAGCTGGATGAGGGAAGCCCACAGTTCCTGGTGAGAACTCCCAAAACACAGCAGAGTTTCACCTGCTGACCTTTCCTGAGATAGGCGACTTGTATTTATCGTCCAGCCAAAGGCGACTCAAAGTGTTTCTAGACAGACGTTAAAAACGACATACATTAAAGAAAGTAGGCAAAAGCAAATAAAAATGTTTTTAAAGGCAACAACAAGCATGTAAGCTACATGTGAGACAAAGCTACATGTTGAAATGTGTGTTTTCTTGTTAACAGGACACTCTGGATGAGTACAACAAGCTGAAGAGACTCAAGAAGGTAAATTTTATCATTAAGGATATTTCTAAACAGTTTAGAGCTTTGATAACACAAGAAGAGGCTGTCCCTCTGCAGGACATTTTCATGTTATTTTAGTTTCTGGTTTCCATTCACAAATTACCACCAACTCAGTCAGGAAGCTCATAAATACAGACTAACATCCTGGAGGAACTTGCTTTCAAAAAGGTTCAGTTGTGTTCTAATAATTATAAGTCGGCTTTGAAAGCTTTTCTTTCCGTACACATGGATGCATTCTGAAAACTGCAGGCTGTGTTTTGTAATAAAAACATGACGACTGCAACATTCAGTACTTTTCAGAAAAGAAAATATGAATTGTGGCCCTTTTTTTCCACTCAAAATTCATAATTTTTGTCATAAAACTCATTTTCATTTTTTTCTCAGTTTATATTTTTTTCTCAGAATTTTGACTTTTTGATCTCAGATCAAAGTCAAAATTCTGAGGAGAAATAATGACGTAAATAATTTTTCTATTAGCAGTAATAATTTCACTTATAACAAGACATTTTTTCCTACTAGTGAAATAATTCACCAGTGGAACCATCAATATTAAGGAATGATTGACTTAAAACAAGCATCTATATGAAGATAGTTTCGTCTTGATTCAAGTGTACGGAGATATTTTTACTGGAAACTTTCAGTGTACTCCTCCTTTCTTGCCTTCTTGCTCATATAAACTTTATTTTGTCTCTTCAGTCTGCAGATTACCAGGTGAAGAAGCGCAGGTGTAAATATCTGAAGCACAAACTGAACCACATCAAGAAGATGGTCAGTGATTATGACCGCAGGACCTGAATGAGTCTGGATTAATAACTCTTGTCCAGCGCAGGAAGGACTGCTGTAAATCTGGGTTGGCACTTTTTTTTTTTCTTTTTTTTTTGCAGTAAGTTTTTCTCCAAAGGACAAAGCTAGGATGACTTGTATTGAGCACATGAAAGTTGTGACAGCTCAGTTGTATTTTTTTTTTTTTTTAGCACTACAGAAACAGATTATTTTTTTTCTTGTATTATGCTGTTGTTTGTATTTTGAGTGATTATCATCACACATATTTATTGTCTAGTGGAAGAGTTTTGCGACTTGTCTTTGGAGTGAAAAGAAAATTTTAAATAATGCTTGGTTCCCCTAAACCAGTGGTTCCCAAAGATTTTCTGGGCCCCCCTATGGATTACAATAAACCCCTCACCCCCAAAAAAATCAACTGGGCACTCACATCGTTCAACCAGACATAAACCTAGACACATATTTTGTTTTCAAACTCCACTGAAGTTTATTTCACACTTCAGGTTGCAACAAAACAAACTACAAACCATCTTTACAGTGAAACACTTTTGTGTAACTGTTTTTTAAAAAAAAAAATTTCATTCATCCATACCACTTCCTGCTCCCCCCTACTGCAAAGTGTAGGGCGTGCACCAAATTGATGTCAGCTGATTTATTTTTATTACTATTTTACTGTAAAGTGACTGTAAATATGCGGGTTGTGGTTTTGTAAAGGTTCTGTCTTGTACACAGTTTGGAATATTAGCAAATTTCCTACCCTGCAATGATCTGTGATGCATTTTTATTTGAATAAAATCTTTTATTGAACATGATTTCTTTTTTGGTTTGTTTTTTTTTTTCAATTGAGCAACAAACATTTTAAACATCTGCAGTCAGCAACAGAATTTCACAAACAATTTTTAAGCATTAATATGAAGATTTTTGTTTTTTTACAGCAGCATCATTCAGACATTTTATAGCATGTGTATTAATATCCAGTGTAAATTGGTGCCTTGTTATTCATCGGTCATTATTACCACAAGGGGGAAAAGCTGCTATTCATTTTGTAATCCTGCACACATCGTCATCAATGTTTCTGTAAGTGTTTGTAACTTTTGAAGGTAAAACTTTAAATCCAGGCTTGAATTGATCCTGCGTTGTCTCTTCATTGGAAAGTTGTGATAAAGCCTTTTATACAAGAGCAGGGCAGAAAACAACATTATTCCTCCACTTGTTGCTGGACATCAAAACAAGAGCAAACTATATGTTCAAGTTGTTTGGTCAAAAGAAAAAAAGCTGAGTTTTAAATAGTAAAGTCTGCTGGAACCTTCTTCCACTCTGAGGATTTATTGATTTTCCATCAAGCTCACAGTGATACATTAGTTATTACAGACAACATAAAGTTTAAGCTTTTCAGTTCATGCTTGAAAGTTTCATGGAAACAATACAGAAGTGAGAAACATTGGGAAAGTCTTTACAAAAGGCTCCGCTGCTAGTTTTTTATTTTTTAGCACAGATGGTGAGAGAGAATGAATTAGGCTGATATTTTAGCATTTTCAAAATCTCTACATGTCTACATTGGTAGACTGTATTTTTTATTTTTTTTTTTTAAAGTTATCTCCCAAAATCTATCTAGATGTGGAGGAGAGGTACACAGAGAGCACAAAGTGTCATTTTTACAACATACCTGGGATAATGTGGACGGAACCTGAAGCAACAAACAACATCCTGGCTTTGGATTGTCACTGAGGTACAGTGCTGTGAAGAAGAACTGGATTCAAAACCGAGTTTTCTACCAGCTTGGTTTAACATATATCTGCACCTTTTGCCACTCTTGTTAGCAACAATTATCAGAAGACATTTTGACCAGCAATACTTCCTACACAAATGAAGACTTGGCGCCGTGTTTTGCGACCTTTTCTTGTCAAACGGTTGTACAACAAGTTGACATAAGCAAAGAATCAAAGTAAGAAAGAAGAAATGATTGTCAAATAAGAAAACAAAGAGGGATGAGATAAAATGGAGGTAAATTAAGACAGGATTAATAAAAAGGGGTTAAGATAACTAACATTTATGAAAACAAGCATATGAAGACTATATGAGAACGTTAAAGCATCACTAAAACTTCAAACCAAAGAGTAAAGATGTGTTTTCAGTGGTTTATAAAGCTGGTCAATGTACAAGTCTTCTTTATTGACAAGTAAAGGTGCGTAACACAAAATGCTTGAGCTTAAGTTTCAGTATCGATTATTTTCTTCAGGATTTTCTCATTGAGTTGGTGATTGCAAACATTTAATCTCTTGTCTCGTCCTTCTCAGTTGTTGCTTATTAGGGCGGGACCACCAGGTTTAGGATTAGAGGGTTGGTTTGACTATCACATTTATATTGATAAAACAGACAATCATTGGAAATTGTTGATCATATTTGGTCTAGATATGTTTGTCTTGCAATCAGCAACATTTAAGTTGACCAGAAAAGCAACAAAAGAAGTAATCTTGAGGGGGATGAATACTTTTTCACAGCACTGTACTGTGTTGTCTGTTTTCTTTGTCAAGCCCAGGATGTGTTTGAGTATACTTTTTTTTTTAAATTTATTTTTATCATAACAAATTTCACAATGATTTCACAACAGAAGCCGCCTTGAACACAATGAACACTCTCTTTCCCTGTCGCTCATTTTCAGACGGAGCTTTTGAACTGTTCGGTCTGCATCGAGTGTCTCCTCAACAGCATCCTCCGGGTCAGTTCCTTCGGTTGTCCAGGCGGGGCGCAGGGCAGGAAACCCTTCTGACCGAGCTCTTTGTCGGAGAAGCCGCTTCCGTTGCCCAAACTGTTACTAGCAACGTTGATGTTGGGGTTTTTGGTCAACGGTGGCAGGGATCTAGGCCTGGCCTGATGGTTGTGGTCTAGCAGGAACGTCCCGGAACCCCTGCGCTCATACAAAGAGAACACCCTCTTGCTGTGACCTTTCAGGGAGTCCCTGGAGCCCATCGTGGTCGAGCAACGCAGTGGCGCCAGTTTCTTGCCATCCGGCGGGGCTTTGTCTCTCTGTTCTTCAGAGAGACTTTGAAGATCCACAGCCAACTGTGGGTCGGAGCCGTAGATGTCTGCGCTCAGCTTGTGTGTCTGTATGACATGATTAAGGCTCGATGAGGCCATGCCGTGAAAGGTTGCACCAAGGTTGCTGCCACTACAAAGAGCTGAAGAGCTGGCGGCTGGGTCTGTGCCGTGAGTTTCCGAGTGCAGGTTGGGGTGAGACGCAGAGTGGGACGAAAGCAGACCTGATACAGGAATCATGTCTCCTTCATGTTCACTACAGTCATTCTTGCCATCTTCTATGCTTCTCTCCTTTGCTAATCTTCTTCCATAATGTCTGAAGCCTTTGGGGCTATTGCTGCTGCCCCTCTCCAGGTTGGGAACTGTAAAGGAAATATCTTCAGTCAGGTTAAAAGTTGCCTGGCGTGGTTCAGTAAGCAGAGATGCTGGAATCTTTAACCAAGGCTCAGAGTTCAGTCTCTGTAGAGGTTGCTGTAGTCCGCCGGGCGTTGCTTGTCCGAGTCCTCGAAACCGAGACGGCGAACACGGATGGGAGCTGGCGCCGCAAATCTGTCCTTCTTTAAAAGAAAACACTTGCTTGGGGGGACATAAAGAGGAGGAGGTGCACTGCGGGGAGGTGATCAGCTGTATTTCAGAGGGAGACGCAGGAGCCGCTGCTGCAATCGGATCGGTCTCATCGACGGGCTCGGCTACAGGCATGCTGAGGTACTGCTTGGCTGACAGGTTTCCATTTGGAAACTTGTCAGTGGTTATGATGATCACCTCCTTCCCCTTTGCCTTGCATGTGTCGAGCAAAAGCTTCAGTACCTTCCAGTCTCCGGCCACGACCGCGTAGACCAACGCCGACGTTCCGGACTGGTCCTCTAAGCTGATGTCGGCTCCGCTGGCCAGGAGCAAAGACACCACCTCGGGACCGGCCTGATCCCGGCAGGCGTGCATCAACGCAGAGCGTCCTTCCTTATCCTGAATGTTTGGATCTGCTCCTCTCTCCAAGAGAAATTGAATCAGCTTAACCCGACTGGCACTCTGGGAGTCGGTATGCTTGGTCCGACAAGCCACCATTAAGGGTGTCTGGCCTTGGCTGTCACTCTCATTGATGTATGCCCCGCCCTCTATAAGCAGCCTGGTGAGCCTCAGTCGTCTGAGGAAAACTGCTTTTAGCAATGGGTTACCTGAATCCATTGCTATGCCCGGATTGCAGACTTCTGCCTCCATCCCTCTTGGCCCCAGATTAAGATTCTCAAGATGTTGTAGGACCGATGTCTGTGGATAATTACAAAACAGTTTTAGAAAATAAGGTAAAGCGTCACAAGAAATGCTACTTTAATCTAACATAGAAATCAGATGTAGAACAACGACAGTCATTATGGTATATAAAACATTCTTCACACAATTGGACCTGATGTTGTTTTTAACCCATACTGTCAAGTGTTTCCCACTTTCTGGGTTTAATCTGCAGTTTCTTCCACTTGAGAAGGCAGCTTGAGTTAGAAGAGTTTGAACTGGACTTCACTCACTGACCAGGGGCCAATTCTTTCTCTCGCTGTTTTATTTTGAAAGTTGTCAGGGCCAAAACAAAGCAAGTGAAAAAACTCAGAATACGAAAAAGAAAACATAAAAACGTTAAAGAAAACATAAACCCAAATAGCCAAAATCAGTCGCCAAACCCCCCCAAAATTAATGCCTGGATATTACACTTGAAACAACAAGGTGCCCAAAAGCAAGTGAACATATTTATAGTATTATCCTGTTGTTGAAAATGAGAGTTCGTTCTCAATCAACTTACCTGGCTGATTAAATGAATAAATAAAAGGTTCTGGCTGGTGAGAGAGAACAGAACAGGCAAATGTGAAGAACTTGTCCTTATTTCTGCAGAAATATCACTTTATCACTTCTTTTTCTGCAGTGGCAGCCGCGTTCTGTCAGCCTTTGCACTGTTTGTCCTTGGTTCTCTCAATTAGACTGCATAAGATGCGAGGTACCAATCTCTCAGACGGTAACAAAACACTTTCCTACATGAGTCACAGGCACTGAAACAAATCTGCAATATGTACATGATTCACGCCTGCCTTCAAATACATTGAATCGGATTAAACAGAAATGAATCTGGGCTTAACCAGTAGGGTTTCTCTAACTTTTGTTCATTTGTTTGCATAAATAATTAGAGCAACTCCAAAAGATATCGTTGCATAAACAGACCATCAAGGAGCAAGTTACAAAAAAAAAAATTTCATAGCAAGAGGCCAACTTCCAACTGTGTTCCTGATGCGACAACAATCTGCTGCGTTCTCTTTTTGTCTGGACTAAGAAGTAAAGTTGCCAGACTAAATCACATGCAGGTGAAGCTAAAATCTTCCAGGGCCTTGTGGGAGAATGTGTTCTGATCTGAAGGAGTTAAAACTTCAGCTTTCGAACTTTACCAATGTTCATCATGCCTACAGTGAAACATGGCAATAGCGTCAGACTCTGGGTTCTTATCTCCAGATGGAACAGAGGTTTTTGTTAAAGTGGACGAAGTCACGATCAGCTCAGTTTGGCTCTCGAACCAGACTGACCAGTGTCTGCCAGAGGGCTCGGACTGAAGAGGAATTGTATCCTCTTCACAGTGGATCTGTGCACACGTGCAAATCATCAATAGAATCTCTTCAGACAAGAAAAAGCATGGTTTTGAAATGGCCTAGTCAAAGCCCAGTCAAATCTGACAGAACATCTGTTATGGTCACCTAAAGAGGAAGAGAGATTCTCAAAGTCTGAGAGATGTGAAGAACTTTTGTAATGCACATAGAGCAAATATGCCGATAGACTTTGAGTGAAGAAATCTGACAACTGAAATTAGTCAGATTTCTTTGAACATGTTTTGTTCAAAGACATTTGAACAAAACATGTTTAAATCTGCAGTATGCAACTTTTACAAAAAAAAAGTGTTTTGCACCAAATTGTTAAAACTGTCATTATGTCATGACAGTACAGTATGAGACAATCTGTGAAACAATCAGGCTCCTCTACTTTCACATACTGGAGCATGATTGACAGCGCCAAGACCCCTCCTCCTGGCTCTGATTGGTTGCTTCTATCTGGGAACGGTGTATTTCTGCAGACGGCAGAGGAGCTCTTTTTTTCACAGGGTATTTATCTCAAACTCTACAGTGACAGTTTGACCAAATATGTCAGAACATTTTATTTATTTATTTTTACTGACATACTGTATCTTTAAAGAAGAGATTTGTTTTACAGCTGATCTTTGTAGGATAAATTACACGAGGAAAAAGTTTTGAAGTGACTTATAATTAGCAAATTTAGTAATATAGCAAAAAAAAATCAACCCTGACCTTTTAACATTAGCATTAAACAGCCCCTTTTCAACCCCTTCTATTATTCCTCTCAATACAAAATTTCATTACTTGGTGTATATTTTTTTTGATGAGGTCCAGAGTTGGACGTGAGGTCAAATTTTCCAGTAGTTCGTCTTCCTGAGCTGCAGCTGGTAGCATCAAGTTGAGTTCATTGACTTGGAAATGAGCAGAGGTCAAGCTTTCATCCCTCTGCTCGTCTGAGATGCTAAACCTTTTTGTCGACGGCGACAGACAAAACACCACCTCCGACAGAAGGGGTGGAGGTGGTGTGCCTTTAATCGTGTTCCTTATTTTGGTCATCACTCCAGTCCTTCCTTTGCAGTTGCTTGGTTGCACAAGCCAGTCATTAATTAAAGCACTAGTGCCGTTACTTTAATTGTTCTCTGAGGTTTACTCAGCCTTGGTTAGAGTCGCCTACCACAACCACGTCATATAGCCACGCTTCTTGTCTGTAATTGGACAGCAAGTGTTGTCAATTATTCCTGTAACAATAAAATATGCCAAATATTTTTAATATATCTGTTGGTGGCAAAGGGAACCAGGTAAAGTCTTGAAAGACAGTTTTGAAACTGTAGCTGGAAACAATCTGGCTTTGAAACAACTTTTGTTTTTCCACTACGTATGCGGTCAGCTGTTTTGGCTCTCAACCTCAGAGAGGTTTATGAAAAGCATGCAGACGCTGCATTTTTGAAGTGTTTTAAAGACTTTAAAGTCACAGAAGGAAATTCTCCACAAAACATATTTTGAAAGAGAGACTTTCT
Organism: Brachyrhaphis roseni; assembly: GCA_903066815.1. Classification (NCBI taxonomy): domain Eukaryota; kingdom Metazoa; phylum Chordata; class Actinopteri; order Cyprinodontiformes; family Poeciliidae; genus Brachyrhaphis; species Brachyrhaphis roseni. The sequence goes on along the minus strand of CAEFZY010025564.1, from coordinate 10,002 downwards.
GGATAGAACACAAGAAGAGAAAACCTGATTCTTAAAGTGAGCTTTTCTAGCAAATGTTCCGATCCACAATGTAGTTAAGCAGCTAGAGCGAATAAATACAATAAATAAGTTATGCTCACAGCTATTGCTGTAAAAACCAATTACATGTAGCTTCCGACTGGCTGAATGTAGCTTCTATTGACATGTAAAAAAGGGACACAGATTGTTTTAACTATTCTGCATTATTAGTATTGAACATAAATTCTAATAATACAGAAATGTTCAAATAACATAAATAAACACTAAAAGCTGAAGAATGGATTTTTTTAAGTGGTTGTAAAATGTGGGGGGAAAAAAGAAGGTAACTTGTGGTGAAGAATAAATCAGGACGCCCCCTCACTGACTCCCACGTAAAGTGGCAGGTGCATTGCATCAAGTACCCATGAACATCATCGCTCAGCACTGTGACAGAGCTTTGCCTTGTAATCACCGGCTGTTTCGTCTTGAGTTCCTCCCGACTGTTAACATGAGCTAACGCCGCGGTGAGATTAAAAAGAGCTGACTGACGATCTGTGATTGTTCACTGCAAAAACACAGAATCTTACCAAGTAGTTGTGGTCTAGTTTCTAGTGCAAATGTCTTAGTGCACTTGTAATAAGGCAAAACCAACTTATAAGTATCTTTTCAGCAAGAAATAGGAGCTTGTTTTAAGTAAATAATTCCTTAATATTGATAAAAAAGTACCAGTTCCATTGGCAGATTATTTTACTTACAACATGGGAAATTGTCGTGTTATAAGTGAAATTATTTGCCAATGGAACTGGTACTTTTTCAAGTTTAAGAAATAATTGACTCAAAACAGGTTCCCATTTCTTGTTGAAAAGTTACTTGTGAGTTAGTTTTGTCTTATTTCAAGCGTACTAAGATATTTGCACTAGAAACTAGACCATCATTTTGTCACATGGCTGTGATACAGCACACACAGAGCAGTAAGTAATGTAAATGAGTCTCTTTGTACAGAGTTAATGCAGGTAGCTCGGTAAGCTGAAGCAGCTGACTTCAGATCAGCTCTGGTAGTGATTTGGATGAAATGGTACCCTGGTGCAGCCTTTCAACGAGACACCGGCCCACATACAGGACATGTTTATGGCATCTCTGTGTCCTTCCCAGGTCACCTAATGGTTCCCCAATAGAGCATGTTAGGGAGCAGCTCTGACCCAGTGCTGATTTGCTGCAAATCAAGTGTCATTTACAAAAGCCATGGGCCAAATGTCCCAGTCTGACAACAGACACAACGCTCTTCTAGCAATTTCCTGATTCCAAAGGTCTGGCAGTAACCAGGCCTGGGTGGGGCTAACGATACTGAACCAAAAAACGGAAGTGAAACCATCGTTAGAAAACAACGCTTGAAAAAAACATTTTGCATCTATGACAAAAAAAAGTCTATGATTTGAAACATTTAGGTTTGTTAAGAACCAAAGTAGAGGTAAGCAGAGCTCAAATGTTTGTGTGAAGGTGAGCGTCTTCCTACAACACAGACATGCAACACAGGTTATTATTATTACTCCATTCCTTGTTTTGTCTTTGCCATTTTTCACAATGCCCCATAATCCATTTGCCACACGACCCCAAAACCTCTCCATAACTGTTTAAAGCCCGAAAACTTTTAGAAAAACAATATGAACTGCAAATTATTATAAAGTAAATCTATGCAAGTTGTTTCAGGATCAGATAAGAAGACAAAAAACACAGCTAAAGATATTAAATTGAATCAAATATTCAAATTGAACATTGTAACTCTCATTCCACCGTTTGTTTGCTCTTCCCTACTAATACACCACATATTGAATGTTCATATCCTGCTTTATTATACAATAGTTATCGAACCACCTGATCAAAGAACATAAGACTTCACCTGATCATCATTAACTTAACGTTCGTCCTGCAGGATGTGTGATATCCACTCTGCAATGGTTTAGTCAGAAATCATAAAAACTACATTGTTATACATCATACACTCTCTGCAAGAATTGGACATTATTCAAAAATATGCTACCTGCAATTTTCTACTATATTCACAATAAGAGATATTTTCTTTTCTTTTTTTTTTTAAAAGAAAAAAAAATAAGCTATGTTAAGTTGTAAAGTTTAAGTTGTAAAGTAAAAGCTGCCTGCCTGAGGGGGTGTGTGTGCGTGTTGGTGTGTGGGTGTGGGTGGGTGTGCGTGTGTGTGTGTGTGTGTCCACTCACCAGCTTTCAGTCAGTCAGGATCAGCATCCTCCTGCAGACCTTCACTCTTCTGGTGCAGAGCAGCAAACTGAAGCGATGATTTATATGTGTGTCACTCTAAGAGAAAGGAGACACTAGCAACAGCAGTCAAGGCTCTGCAGGCTGACTTCTCTTCTTGGATAAAGAAAGTGATGAAAGAGAGAGAGAGAAAAAGAAAGAGAGAGAGAGAGAAGGCTTGTTGTCAGGCAGGTCTAAGAGACAGTTAATCCACTACAGCATCAGCACCATCAGCAGCAGCAGCTCAGGAGAGTTGCAGAGAGGCAGAACAGGAAAGGTTCACAGAGATGAACGCACAAGGTGAAGCGCTATAGCAACCTGGCTCCGCTGCCTCGCCGGTTTGTCTTTTCATTAAAGGGGCTCTAATTCAGCAAAGGCTCGCTAATGGTGAAAGTAGACGCGCAGGACTTTCAATAGTTCCGCTCAGAAAGGAAAAATAATTTCATCCAGCTTATCAATGACATCTCCATGACAACCATCAAGGAGGCCGAATGACGGCACACGTTGTGATTGTGCTGGAGGAACTGTTCTCTCTCTCTCTCTCTCTCTCTCTCTATGTGTGTGTGGGAGTGTGTGAGCACCTGTGTGCGGGAACCAGAAGCCGACTGTTTACTTTAATCTGCGTGACATCAGAAAAAATAGAGAAGAAGATGAATATTTGATAGTTAACATGTCAACACACACACACACACACACACACACACACACACACACCCACACACCTCCCCCCCACACACACACACCAATCCTCTGAAAAGATCAGTTTGGTTTGGTAGATTTCTGGATTTTTGTTTCATTTTCCTACCAAGAACCTGGAAGGTCACACAATTTCTCTCTCTTTTTTTTTTCTGCAAAAGCATGTTCACTGGATTTTAGTTCAAGATGTTTAGTTCATTGTGTTTAGTTCATAATGGTATAGCAACCATTATGTTTAAATACAAGAGACATAACTTAGAGAAAAAGTTAGTTCAATCCCAGCTTTATTCAAATCCTGGTCAGGTTCCTTTTCACAAGGAGAAACGTGTTCTCTTGCGTGTCTGGTTGTTTGTTACTGGGATGGACTGCTGACCCAGCCAGAGTCCACTCTACCAGTGGACTCTGAGTGAAACAGAGTGAAACACGTGTGCTGTTGAAACTACAGGTGAAAATGTTAGCTTCTTACAGGAACTGTGGTGACATCTGGTGGTGCAATTTCAGACTGCAACCATCATTACAGAGAGGTATGTATAGAGCTAAATTGGGGCCATAACGTTTTTTGTTTTTGTTTTAGGAAAGAAAGAAAAAAACCTGAAAAATTATTTTGAAACTGAAAAATATTTGAAGCTGAAAAAAAAGTGAATATGAAAAGTAGTTAATTTTTTTTGTCAGTTTCAGGTTTTTTTTTTCATTTTCAAATATTTATTTCCCATTTTCATTTTTTTTTTTTCAGTTTCAAAACTTTTTCCAGTTTCCAAAGGTTTTTTTTCCAATATCAATTTTTTATATTTCAATTTTTGCAGTTCCAAATCTTTTTTCTTTTCAATAACTTTTATGCCACCAATTTAGCTCCATGTTTATTTAGTTCCATACAAAACCCTCCCTGACATATTTGAAAAATTTACCTTCTTGTCTGGCTGTGGTGGAGAATCGAGTGGACGTTTAAAAAACAAAAAGGCCCGGATGTTGAATGCAGCTTCCAGTAAGGTGTGTGGTGTCTCTAGGCAACCATAACAACAGCGCGTGCGTGCAGTAGTGAGTGCGAGAGGGGGTCCTGTGTTGGTACCTGTACGCTTGCCTTAATATTTCTTATGTTTTCTTTTGTTCATTATTGTATTGATTTACATTTAGTGTGACAGACGTGTCTATCGAAAATTTATCGAAAAACAAAAACGAGGGATAGCTCCTAGCGTTTAGTAGACGGCTCTGGCATCTCGCGCATGCTCAGTAGTAGGTCTCCTTCATTGTTCCCCGTCTTCAGAAAAAGCAACGCTTAGCTAGGCTAGCGGGCAATCCTCTCAGCAGCATCACGCCAAGGTCCTCTGTAGGCTCTGTGGATACGGTTGCTAACAGCTCTGCTGGACTGGTGAGGAGCCTTTGACAACACGAATGAGCCTCAAACCCACCGTGGGGCTTTAGGGGTGGCGAGTCATTATCAACGTCCGTTTCCAGCGTTGGCTGCATTATTTCTTCCGAGCGCGTTGTAGCGCAGTAGCTAACGGTGTCCATTATGTAATGATGCCGAGCCACGAAAAGCACAGCGTAATCCCCGGAGGAAGGCTTTTCCACGTTTTTAGGGCAAACGTTTGGAAAGGCGGCGTTATCCTGGCATTTATCAGCTGAGTGGGGCTTTAACCGGGTGTTGGGTGGGACCAGCTAACAGTCTCCTCATCCAGGTTAGCCTGAACCCCCCCCCCTCAGCTCCCTCACTGGCCCGGCTGCTGTCCTTTGTCCCCCGGCAGAGATGCTACAACTATCTGGTGATAACAGAGGAGGTTCCATCCTCTCCTACACCCCAGGTGGTATTAATGAAGGTTCACCCCTCTGAATGAAGCAGGGGACCCCTACAGTTCCCAGCCCCCCAGGAACATTATGGAATTAGATTGAAGTTAGTTTCCAGGTTGGAATAAGTTCAGTGAAAGGAAAAAACAGTTTTTACAGACTTTGTCCCATATCCTATTGTCTGGACATTATATCCTCCATTGATCAACTTCTTCTCCATCTGTACTTCTTACCTCTCTATATACTTCATTCATTCTTCCTTTCGTCTATCATCCATCTAGCCTCATCCATCATTTTGTCACCCATCCTTATCCTTCCTTCCTTGCTTCTTTCTTTTTTCCCTTCTTTTCTTCCTTCTCTTTCCTTCTTTCCATCTGTCTATCCAACCATCTGTTTGCCCTCTATCCATGAAACTAAAAGTACACTTTGGTGTCTTTAATTAAAGGTTTATAGTTCCAAGATGACAAAATCTGAACAACTTTGAAAGCCACTTGAGTTAGCAAATTAACCAAATTCCAGTTTTGCTTGCAAAGTGCAGCAATAGAAGACATTTTTGTGCAAGTCAAAGGCAAAAAAAGAAAGAAGAAAATGTTTACAGTTTTACCCTTCTGCCTTATTCTGGGGTGTGAGGAGGCTGTAATTATACCATGAAATTATCAGTCTTATCTAAATATTTTAGCTATTGCTACTTATAATTTTTGTAGCTGTGGTTTAAACAGTTTCTCTACTTTTGTCTTTGTCAGAAAAATGGAAAGTCCTCCTACATACACGGATCTTGGCAAGGCCGCCAAGGACATCTTCAGCAAGGGCTATGGTGAGCAATGCTTTAACCACAGGAAAATATTATTCGCTGCTGGGAATCTCTGTAGAGAGCAACCTGTTGTTGTTTTTTTTATTGTTGTTTTTTTTGCCGAGTCGTAGTACACACTAGAAAAATTGCTGTTCCTTGTGAAACGGCTGTGAGAATGCTGATCTGCTGAATGAACATAGCAGAAGATGCTGAAGAGAGAATTCCATTGAGTAACATGGGGTGCATCATCTTGAACTATCATGGGTATTGGCTCAACCAATACACTGTTACATGCATTCTGTGGAAAAAAACCTCGGCACTACCAGAGTAAATAAGACATGCCATTTTCTTTTGTACATTTCTGTTGTGTTGCAGGCCTTAAATTTTGTTCACAATGGTCTTAAAAAATCTTAAAATTGAGTTGGTTGCTTCTCTGACATTTGATCGGCTAACACCTGCAGTGGAGTCCTCCTGCTCACTGTGCGTGTGTTTTGAACCCAACAGGCTTCGGGACTGTGAAGCTAGATCTGAAGACCAAGTCTCAAAATGGAGTGGTGAGAACTCTTTTTCTTTGCTCCATTTCTCCTTTGTCATCCTGCTGCTCTCCAGCCGTCCGATCACCACTGCTCAGACACCTGCAGAGTTGCTGTTGCACATCTTCTGCTTCACGCTCCTTTAAGCACCAGTAATCGCTGTTTCTGAGCCAGTATCTGAGCTTTAAGGTTTCCCAGGATGCCGAGCGCCGCCGGCGTTCCAAGCTGCTTCGCTTTACCTGACCTCACTCGCAGAGAAATGTGCCGGGCCGTGATTGGCCGTCTGTCTCTCTGCCTTTCCTTTCCTAACCGCCGCTCTGTTTCCATGCTGCCGCCCCGGACTGCTCGCCCCCTAACGTAGATGGTAAGATGGACGTCCCGAACCTAACTGACCGCTCTGGCCGCCCACTCCCCGTCCTCCCACCGTGTCGCGCAGAGCTCCATTCACCCCATTCTTTGCTTTTACTGTCCGTTTCATATTTTCGTTTACGTTTCTTTTTGTCTGTAATGTTCAAGTTTGTTTCTGTCAGTTGTGGTCTCAGAGCATATCAAGAATAGAGAAGCATTTTGTCCTTCCTTGCATTTAAAGTTCAAAGGGAAACCTCTAGACGTCTAAAATATTCCTACTGACATCTATAAGTTTCTTAAAGGGACAGTATTCTGTAAAATCAACTTTTTTGCGCTTTACTTGATGTTATAATGTTATTCCCTCATCAAAAACTTACCTGACACTGCTTTGATTATTTCATGCATGTTTGACAAATCCTTTAATCACTATGGTAACCATTCAGCTGTGCTAAACGCCTGGGTGGACCTGGCCCGCCTTCAAATACAGAGCTGCAGTTCTCAAGCTTCCAAGCTTGAAAACTGGGTGTGACTCCCCCTCTCAGCTCCTTCAGACTAGCCAGGAGCGATTAGCAAACATCTGGTGGAACTGCACATCAGCTGAGCTCATTGTAGGAGCTACTTCTCAGAGCAACGATGGTAAAAACGTTAAAAGGTTAGCAGAGGAGCCATGTTGTGACAACTTCCTGAAGGCGGAGTTTCAGAAAGAGCAGGGGTTTCTTAAAGAGACAGTCAATTTACAATTTTGGATTGTATTTGATATGTAGCAGAACGTAACATAGCTACTTGCTTATGCTATAAAATGGTTATGTGTGTTTTGAAAATACATAGCACTACCTCTTTAATCGTTTTCAAGTTAAAAATGTCAACTCAGACAAGGCTTCAGAATCCAGCGTCTTATATTTTATTCCTCCATCATATCTGTTGCATAATAAATCCTGGTGAAATCATAGAAACCTGTTAATAGCTCAGTTTGTATTGATATTCGGATTCAGGGTGTTGCAGACGTGTTGATCTAGTTCCTGATGGCCGTCCTCTCTTGACCGTGTCATGATGTAATCTGCGTGTTTATTTGCAAGAGAAGCAGTAAAATGGGATTCAGTCCCAAGAGAAAAGCAGCAGGAAGAGGCTTTAAAAAGTTCACCTCTGAAACGGCTGCTCTGGACTAAAACTAGGCTTTTTTTGCTCTAAAACCCTGAAGTTTGGCTGAATTAAAACAGTTCTGTAAAGAACAGTGGATAAAATCCTAATGTTGTGTTTGTCTGATATTCAAATTAGTTTGATGATCTGAAACATTTAAGGGTGACAAAAAGTAAAGATCTTAAGTAGAACTTTGATTTAGTTTGTTTCCCTGCAAACAATTTTGTGGAGAACTAAAATTCTTAATTTTAAACATTTTCAGAATATTAAACAGCTTCAGGAAAATTCTATACAGAGAACTATCTAATGTGTGTAGTTGCATATTTCTGCCACTGGAAGGCAGTGTTGGCAAGTTCTTTATATTATCTCCATATAATTTGTGGAAACTTGAGGAAAAACAAAGGTTTTCCAGTGTTTCTTTAATTTTTGTTTGGTTGTTTCTCATCTACTTTTACCAAACAGTGTGTGAAGACCCGCTCAGGGATTTTATGAGAAACATAATTTGAGTTGTTGAAAATGATAATCTGTGGGATGCCCTAAAAACCTCCTGACATGTCCGTCTCAACAAGGAAGAAACCTAATACGAGATAAGCATCAGTGTTTGTATTGTTTTGACTTTGGTTTCGGTGGAAAAGCAGAACCAGTTTTGTCAAAATGTTGCAAAGTTTATTGAAACAAACTTTCAGTAAAGTTTACACTAGGAAAACACATGACCCAGACCCAGCGGGTTCAAATTTATTATGTATATTCAGATGACAGTAGTAATATATGTTGAATGGTCAAATACTGTTGAGGAATGCTTAATTTTAATCTGAGTTAATTAATGCTTCCATAAGAAAAAAGCCACAACCTAGTTAACAATTAAAATGTGGAAAAATTTATATTTTAAATTCTTTGAATCTTTTCTGTCAATGGGAGAAAACAAAAATTTATTACCATTTTTCAGTAATTTCTGTTTTGTTTGCACCAAACTTTTCTGTCTGCATATGTTAACTCTAGCCTTATGACATCAACATATGTTTTCAATATGGTGGTAGTATAAAAGATGTATTTTTTAAAAAAAATGTATTTTACTTTTCTTGATTTTATCCACATTTTCTGTCAGTCTTCTGTTTCTTGTACATGCTTTGTAACTGGCGCCTCCTTGCATGAGAGCAGAGATATCTACATGTGCAAGGTTTACTGTACTGATTCAAGTGCATGCTGTGGAAAAAGAAAGAACAACTTCCTTTAATAATAGGGTTCTGTGTATCAGGACATGATAAAAATTATCTTTAAGAAAGAACGCCTTGGCAGGCATGTGAAATGTTAAGAGTTTGTGACGGGAAGGAACGAAAGACTGAAGAAGGGTGGTCTGGTTGCAAACGTTGTCAAAAGCAAGACTCTCTTCTCTACAAAGCAGCACGAGTCAGGCTTTGAAAGTTGCTGATGAACAGCGGACCTGTAGGAACAACGTTCAGCTGCGTCAGAACGACTGGAAAATAGATCCATAAAACCACAAACCTTAATGAACTATAGAAATGTGATCTGATAAAGTCAGACGACAAGTTATTGCTGCTGAATACGGCTCTGTGAGCTATTAGTTAGAAATATAGATAACTCCTATTCGGTAAATAATGACACTTTCAATGCAAAGTTGCATTAAAAGTGTCATTATTTACCGATTGATACTTCATGTGAACGCCATCAACTTTATGACAGGTATTATGTCATGTTTATGAAAGTGTCATGTCAGTCTTATGCACGTCCCATCAAATAAAGTGTAATGGAAAAATCAGGTCCAGACACAAAACCCTAGAATTGAAACATAACTTGTCCTTTCTTTTTTCCACTCCACTAACGTTTTTTGTTGTTGTTCCTAATCTGGTTCAGTTAAGGTTGTGGGTATTTATTTATTTTTTTTAACCTCTAATAATAACAGTTGAGGCGCTCCGCCAGGCTGTTACCTCGTCCCCCTTCTTCTCGCTGTGCAGGAGTTCCACTCTATAGGATTAAGTAACATGGACACCGGGAAGGTTACTGGCAACCTGGAGACCAAGTACAAGATAAAGGATCACAACGTGACCCTCAGCCAGAAGTGGAACACGGACAACACGTTGGTTAATGAGATCACTGTGGAGGACAAGGTGTGTGTGGTGTTTGTTTTGTTGTTTATTTAGTTTCCCCCTGCAAGTCATTGTTAAATGTTGCAAATGTTCTATCAGTTTAAATGTGCTGACACTAAGCTTTCCTCTTCAGATTGCTACAGGACTGAAGATTGGCACAGAAGTTTCATTTGTACCAAACACAGGGTGAGGCCGCTATTGTGTGTTTCTGACTTTAGACCAGTGTTTTTCAACCTTTTTTGAGCCAAGGTACATTGTTTTCATTGAAAGAATCACAAGGCACACCACCAACCAAAATGTAAACAAATGATACTCTATAGTCGCATATATTAAATATATATTAATTC
>CAEFZY010025558.1:0-116835 GCA_903066815.1 Brachyrhaphis roseni | reverse complement strand
CCCTCAAGCTCCCAGGCCTCTGGTAGAGGACCCGAGCTAAGAGGAAGAAACACCACCCGCGGTGGGTGAGAAGGGAATTTTTTTTAATTTTTTATATATATATTTTAAAAAAAACTGAAAAAGGGCACTGGGGTCATAAAAGATAAAAGTACCTAAACCCAGCTGTTTTTTTGCCAATAAGTTCATATCTTTTGAAAATGAGCCAATTTAAAAAAAAACACAACTTTTAAGACACACTCAATTGGCGATGTGCCGTTGCCTAGCAACCCCAGCAAAGCCCAGCCACTTTGTCAGCTGCACAATGGCTGCTGGAAATGACAAGTGTTTTGTTGTTTACTTACCATCCAGAAACCACTTGCTGCATTCTTTTGGTTGTGCAGGAGGCTCCCCGTCTGCTTTTCGAAGATGTACTATTGCATAATTACTCATCTGTTTTCAGCCATTTTCACATGATTGTAAACATTAAGTTTACACTAACACCAACTCATTGACAGTGAGTTCTGTCTGCATTCAATAAGTCCTTAAAATTAAATAATTTGAGCATATTTTCACATTAATCAGATCTTCGGTGATTTCAGGATCGATTTTGTAATTTTTTTTTACAATCCATGTCACAAATTTAGAAATATTTGCAATAAATTTAGCAATATTTATACTTTTGCATGATGGCAAATGTAAATTTTGTAACTCTCCATGTCGATCACAGACGATAACTTGACTTCAAGTACAGCAGTGTAGTATAAGTAAGAAATACTGCCCCCGTTTTTGAGGAAAATTTGCACAAAAAAAATGTAGGAATCTGTTCATTTCAGGTGAATTTCTGCGAATTACAGATGAATTACAGAAAACTTGACAGACTGACTAGTGAGGCAGCAATGTAGTAGAAGTAGGAAATACTGCCACTTGCAGGTGGGAAGTAGCAAAGTTAGCATCACTTATTTACGTTTTTGACCGATTTTGTGGAATATTTGCAGGAAAAATGCGCCAATCTCCTGATTTAACATGAATTTTCTGGATTCATTAAAAACTGGAGGGACTGATTGATGTAACTTGACATTAAACAAGTAAAATCTGATTTTATTTGATTGATAAAATAATATTAGAGCACACAACTGGGCCACATTAAATGCTGCAGCGGACCGGATTTGGCCCCTGGGCCTTGAGTTTGACACGTATTTGAAGACTGTTGCTGTATGACAGCCTCATGACCGTCATCACATGCAACAGTTCAATATTCTAGTAGCAGATGCAACATTTCACAGTAACGTGCTGGAAAACATCATGGGTTGTTGCCCTGCTAATCCGCCTCTTTTGCTTTAGCTTCCTGTCAACGGAAGAGATGGTTTCAACTTCCTCCTTTTCTCTCCATTCAACTCTGTGATTTGAGTTCACAGTTACGTTTTTTTTTCAGCTTTTGAGATAATAAACAGCTGTTCCCAGTTTTACAAAAAAAATACCTTGTTGCCACGGTTACACATCATCTAGCAACTGATCTGTCCAAAAGGAAAAATAGAAAAAGGGAAGAACTGTCCAAGCAATTTGAAGAAAAATCTAGAAAACAAATGAATAACAGTTGCTAAAGTTTGAATTAAAATTACTCAAGTAAAAGTAAAAGTTCATACAAAGACATTTTTTATAAAAAAAAAAAACCTCTAATGTTTCAGTTGCTCCTGCCTCCTTTTTACCATGAATGTCTGTTTTTCTTGCCAATTTAATGCTCTTTTTTCTCTGCATCACCTGAGATTTGTAACGTTTGTGATTGTGAACGCACATTTTCTTGGATTTTACTCGACCTTGTGTGGGAAACGTCTTTAGGAGGACGCGCCGTGACAACAGCGTCTCGCTGAATTACCCTGGTACCTTGACTGGCTCCTCACGTCGGGTTTCCATGGCAACCCAGGTTGAAGAGTTGATTGAGAACGAGCAGAAGAAAAACAGATGATGTCTTTCTTCATTGAGTCACTCACCTCAAATTAGAGAAAGCCGCATAAGATTGGGAAACGTTCTGAGGAGTTGAAGATGTTTATGAAAGCGACTCACATTGATGAGATTTTGATTGGACGTTTGTTATGCAGCAAACCGTCCTGCAGCTTCTCACCACTTCCACGTCCCTCCACAAGAAACCAAAGAGGTGACCGATCTGCCCGGAAATCCTTAAAGTAAAGGCGGTAATTCAAAAATAGTCTGGATGTTTATTCTGTCTTTAACTGGGTTAGAACTGAACTCTCACATCCCTGATTAAAGGATTTAATTTAAAGCGTTGAATAAAAGGAAACAGTTTCATAAGAAGCCAAATTAAGCTGAAAAGATGGAAAGATGTTTCTGGATTGATAAAAGCAGCGATCTACTGAAGATAAAGTTTGTTCATGCTTAGTCTGAATATCAAGATTCCCTTTTTCCTGCTGCTGCACTGAGGCTCAGTGACGGTCAGGATCATGGATTTTATACGTCTTAGTGTTTTGTCTTTGCTGCATGGTGCCAAATATGTACTGGGGGCATTTTAGATTGAAAATAGCAGTACATTTCCACCAAAAAGTCTGAAATTTTGGGAATTTTGAGGAAAAAAAATGTGGAGATTTTGGAGTTTGAAAAGTCAAAATTATGCTAAAAAGAAACTCAGAAATTTTGAAATTAATCTCAGATATATTTTAGAGAAAGCAAGGAAATTTCTGAGTTTGAAAAGTAAAAAAATTTTAAGAAAAAAATCTCTGAAATTTTTAGATTACTCTCAGAAATTTTCTACCAAAGAAACATAAAAACACGGAAATTTTGGAGTTTGAAAATTCAAAAATTGTTAAGAAAAAACTCAGAAATTTTCTACATAAAACATGGCAATTTCTGAGTTTTAAGAGTCAAGTTTTGAAAATCAGAAATTTTTACGTTTTTTACATTTCTAAATATTTTTCTGGAATTTTCTTACTTTTCAAACTCAGACATTTACTTAAATAATATTATAATCACTCCAATACAAAACAGCATCTTGTGAAATGATATTATAAATATTTGAATATTTAATCTGTGAACAGCATCAGATTTCAGTTTTTAAAACCCAACAGGAAGGGCTTGGGACACCAGTAATTGGTGCATGTGAGCAATAAATACATTTAAATTAAATTAAAGATGATTTTTTTTAACCAAACTGTAAGAACACTCTGCATCACTTTTGCTCTGCTTCTTTCTGAAATCTGGTTTTTAAAAGATGTTGCCAAACACAGAATCAAAGTAAAAGCCGAGTTAGTTTGAATAAAGATGCATTAATGTTTCTTCTTTTTTTTTTTAAAGCACTCTCTGTAAAAGCGTCCCTCAAACGTTTCATCAAAATCTGAGTCACAAGTGACTGAAGGAGTTTCTTCTGATCTCACGTTGTTCTCACACCGACCCTGAAGGCATCCAGGAGTTCTGCTGCTTTTCTTTACGTGTGTGTGTGTGTGTGTGTGTGTGTAGAAATAAAATACCTTGCTTTTGCTATTTGCATTTGGTTTCCTGGTATTTCAGGACTTCTGACCTTTTTCGAATGCAAACCGTTGCCACGGCAACCCGCCGAGCTGAAAGGTTCGGCTGCACTGACCGGCGTCACGAGGAAATAAAGCTTTAAATCTACATATTAAAACAGCCACAATATCTGACATTACAGGAGACTGAAGAAAGAAAAACATTTAAAATAGTTCTCAATCTTTTCCACCTGCAGGCTGCAAACTACAGGCTCTTATTCATATTCCATAAAGATGGAAATTATCAGATAAAATGCATGTTTGTAAGTTATAGTTTTGAACTAACACAACAAGACCTTGAAATAAAGTGAACATAAAAACAAAATTTAATAAGAGCAAACTCTTTATTTCAGTTGAACGTTTTAACAACTTTGTTTGGTGAAACTACAGTTTTATTTTTTATTGTTTTAGTTCCCCAGAATGATTATTTAATTTAAGTTTAAAACACATTTTATACAGTGAAAATTTGTGAAGCTTGATCATATTTTGAAAGGTTTTTACGACTCGAGAGAAAACCTTGAAATGTCTCTCAACTCCTGCATTTTTATTTAAAGAATATTTGTTGTTTTTAATGTTTGCATTTGAATATTTTCTCAGCTGATAAGTTTGTAAAAGAAACAAAATTTAAATTAAAGATGAAAACCAGCCTGGCAATGCTTTAATTAAAATATTTAAATCAGAAAAGCAGTATGTAATGAACATAATTTTGCTTTCTATATAAGACAAGTAATGATAAATGAATAAAAACAAGTTCATTGTAGTAATTTATGAACATGAATACATTTTTATAAATAGTTTTTTTTGCTCAGATTGCAGAGAATGAAGCTGGTTGCATGTGTCCTTTCATTGATGCCATTCTGAACCAGTTCAACATGACCTGCAACAGGCGAAATGTTCAGATTGTTCCCCTTTGGACAAACTTCTGGAAATAACAATGGGATTATAGGCAACAAAAAGTTGTTTTTTAAATTCAGAATACATAGAAATCTGTATAAAAAGGTAACAAAGGTGAAGTTGAGTCATCTTGTGTTCTTATTTCTTCATCTTTGCCAAACGAGGTCAGGTCTTATTAAGGAATATTACCAGTTAATGGCATCCACAGAGTCCAGGATGGATAAATTATCATTGCAGACATGTTTTTCTCATCCAACAAATTACAGACTTATATGGTGGGGAAGGTTCTAATGAGAGACCAGCATGGAGGCAAAGACACGTTCAGTTTACAGCAGATGAATCCAAAAACCTAATTGTCCGTCAGTTAATAGCCAGTGCATGTTTCCGTGTTTCTAGTTTACCCTGAGCACAAAAATTCAAAAATAATTTATTTGTTCTCAGATGTTGTTGCCTTTAGTTTATTTTCTGAAGAATATGACCTGATAGGCTGACCAGCAACAAAATGTCAGGTTGATTTTTAATAATAGACACAGTAATGTAATATGCAACAAAGTAAAACAAACTGCTAGAAGGATACAGTTTTCCTGTATCCTGATTGGCATAGAAATGGTTATTGTAGTTCTGTGTTTCTAATATAACCTTAAACCTGTGGAGTTATTTTTATTTTATTCCCTTGTAAAACCAGGAGGCTGAATCTGGAGTAAAATAACATTTATAAAAGATGTTCAGTTCTATTTAGCAGAAGTTTCAGACGGAGTTGAGGGACATTTTACCAACTTTTTGTAATTTGTTTAAGAGTCTAATTTTAATTACAAAAAATTATTTATGTTGAATTATAAAGAGTAAATTTCCTCCTACAAAACAACAAAAAAATTTAGATTAATTTGTGAAATTTTCAAGAAAAAACAAGAAAAATTCTGATTTTCCAAAGTTGTTTTTCTAGAAAATTTTTGACCGTCTCAAATTTTGAATTTATTCTAGCCAATTTTTGACTTTTCAAATGCAGAAATCCATCCATCCATTTTCTTCCGCTTTGGTCGGGTTGCGGGGTCAGCAGCTTCAGGAGGCCCAGACTTCCCTCTCCTCAGCCTCTTCTTCCAGCTCCTCCGGGGGAATCCCAAGGTGTTCCCAGGCCAGCCGGGAGACATAGTCCCTCCAGCGCCTCCCCTGGGCCTCGGGTCTTCCCCTGGGCCTCCTCCCGGTGGGACGTGCCCGGAACACCTCACCAAGAACAAAAGTTTTCTTGTTTTTTCTTGAAAATTTCTGAGATTAATTTAAAAGTTCCTGAGTTTTCTTGGCAGAAATGTTCTTTTCTTCTTTCTACCTACTACGGCTGCTCCACTTCCTGCTTTTGGAGCGGTCTCAATCTTCTCCAATTTTATTTAACATAAAATCGGAGAAGGTCATTCCTTCAGCTCGTCTTACTGATGTTTCTTGAGTTTGTATTTTTGTTAGAAAAATATAAGCTCTTACTTTTTAACCAGAGAAAGTTAATGTTCCCAACACCTCCAGAGCAAACCGCAGTTCCAGGTAGTTTAACAACCGAACAAACAGTTCAAACATCTTACAGAACCAACAGCTTTTATCAGAGACTCAACCCATCGCACTCGGCTGATTGGTGTAACAACATATAAGCCTGAAACTGATCGAAGTTTGTCCAAAAGGTGAAGCAGGAAAACAAACTTATTTCTTCCTTTAAAGTTCATTTCGGACTATTTTTAACAACATCATTCCTTTAAATCAACACCAAAAAATCTACTTGTTCCCTTTGAAAAAGAATCTTCTTTAAAAGCTGTGAACTGCCTTTAATTGCTTCCTTTAGAGCGATAATGCGATAATCTTCTCAGCCATTAAAGATTGTTTCTCCCTGCAGCTCTCAGAAATAAGTGCTGTGGCATTAAATGCCGCAGATTGTTGACCTGTGATTGTTCAGGCTTTTTATCCACAATCTGTGAACCTGGGTTACATAATGACCAAGATGACACCATGAATTTTCTCTTTATCACTTCGTATGATGATATAACACCATCATAACTCAGTGTTTATTATCTTCACTTTTACATTCACATTCATTCCAGAAGTTTCATTTAGTACTTTTCTTTTTCCACTGATGAATATCTGGTTTGACAAACCTCTGCAAAGATATTCAAAAACAAGAAGTGTGTGCACAACTCTGACTTTAATTTATTAATCATGTTAAAAATGTTACATACAAAACTCTAAATTTACTTCCAAAAACCCTCTAACATGATTCTCTCTGCTACTCTTTCAGGATTTATACATTTTCCAAATTCAAGGACTTTTCAAGCATTTTCAAGGTAAGTTTTCAAACTTTTCCAGTTTCAATTTACTATTATATAATTTATTAATAATATCCTATAATGGTACAACAGAACAATAATTTTACAAAAAAGAAAAAACAATTTCAGTAACTTTGTTTCATGTTTAAAATATAAGCAAACTTTTCTTTCAAATATAAAATCAATAAGTCATTTATGCATGAGGAATAATAAATATTAATTATATTGAAAATGCTTTAACAGTTTGCAAAGAAGTTACAAAAAAAATTATTTAAAAATTTCTCACTGCTAAATCATAAAATCTTACCAAGTATTTTTGTCCAGTTTCTAGTGCAAATTTCTTTAAACAAAACTAACTTATAACAAATAGGAGTTTGTGTTAAGTGAATAATTTAATACTGATATAAAAGTACAAGTTCCTCTGGAAGATTATTGCACTTATTTAAGACATTTTTTTCCTTTTTATAAGTGTAATAATCTGCCTGTGGAACCAGAACTTTTTCATAAATATTAAGTAATTATTGATTTAAAACAAACTCTCACATCCCACTAAAAGTTACTTGTAAGTTAGTTTTGTGTTGTGCTGTCATTTAGCAATAGAAATAATTTTGCTGATTTTAACTGACCTAAAACACAGAAAGTTTAATCTGATTAAACTTCAGACAGGAAGAAAAAAAAGTGTCTGTGTGTTTTTATGTACCTGGTTTCAGATGTAAATAATGTTTTCCACATTCCGACTTTTAATCAAACGGTTGATTGCATTTTATTACAAACCTTTACAGTTTGAATATTAAGCACTTTGTACAGAAATCAAGCTACCTAATTTAAAATACTCTTTAAACACGTGTCTGCATAACTTGCCGTGTTTTTTGCGGTTCCCAATCTGTGATTCACGTGCAAATTTCTTTGAGGCGGACGGTTCCTAATGGTGGGAATCAAAGCGACAATGGCACGGAATAACCTCTGCAAAATAAAAGAAATTGGCCTCTATTAAACCTAATTATGGAGCTGAAGCAGCGTTGACGTCTGCCTCTGCCATTTGCAGCTTTTATCTCCCTGTGAGATGCCATTAAGTTTGCAGAAGCTGCACGTAAAGCAGGACATGTTTGGAGTTTGTTTGTGAGCTGAAAGTCAGTGAGTTCTGCCTCGTCAGAGAGCCGACTGTTTCTGTTTGACGTTACTCACGTGTGTTGATAATCATTTTGTTCCAATAGTTTTAAGCAGCAGTTGGTCCTGTCACATTTATGACACTCCAAAACATCATCCAACCAAAAATAAGTCGGATTAGTCACCTAAACTGGATCAATTTTCACTGAAAAGTCTCCAATAATTATAATTTTAGCTCATTTTGGACCACTTTCTTTCCCCGTACGTGTTCCTGCGGTGAATAATTTGGGGTGATTTCATGAAATTTAAGGCAGCAGCAGAGATGGTGGGATGATTATTTGAAAGTAGAACCAGAACAAAAGAACAGACCCATCCATTAACCCTTTAACCTGCCACCTGAATTACTTTTTTAAGTGCTTTTCATGCAAAATGTCCGAGGCCAGCAGTTTTAAGTGCTTTCTCCTCTGACCACAGGAATATTTAAATCAGGATTTAAAAGTGGAGACATTTCTTCAGCTAGATTCTTCTGAACCAACTCAACCAATTTCCAAAACCCATATAGAAATATAAAAATAAAAATATTGAGCAGAAACACTTTGGCCACTTCTGAATGGCTGACAGATGTAGATGATGTTGATGATACACTTTGGGGTTGTAAACTGTTCACACTGTTTTGTTCGGTCGGGTTTAATTACCTAAAGCCAAACAAAGGATTTGAGAAAAAAGAAACTGATTTGAGCATCAAAACAAACCAAATGTAGCGTTCCAGCTCGGTTTTACGTTTGAAGTTGGACAGAAAGAACTTTAAACTTATTGATGCTGATTTTCAGTTTATCTGCAACATTATTTTTATGATCCAGCCCGGATCCAGAGTGAAACTTGTTGGGAATAATCCACACTGTAAAACATCTGAAGGAGGTTTAACTTGAAAATGAAAGTCCACCTGCTGCCTTGACTTGTCATTTAAGTCGACAAGAAAATTGTTTCAGAAATTAAAGTTCATGAAGTTGATTTAACAACAACAAGAAGACGTTTTCTAAAGATTTCTCTTTACGTTCATTAATCTTGAATTGTGAGTTTTAACTTCGTGCTTCAATTAAAACCAAATAATTTTTTCACAATATGCTAGAAAAAAACTTCCCTCACCTAAAGAGCCACATTCCTCTATTATTTTCAGTCACCTCAACTTAAAATAACAACTTATTTTACTTTATAATAATTTAAGTTTTTGTTTCAAATTGCATGAACAAAATTTCTGATCTGGTCTAAAAGCAGAAAGTAAACACCTTTCTTTTGTTGCGTCACTTGATATTTCATCTGCAGGATTTACTGCGGTTGATCAACTGGATGAGGTCAAACGACTCATCGCTAAGTTTCTAAATTAACATTTTGAACAAAATGGCTTCCTTTAGGCTTTCCTGAATAAGAGATGTTTGGTTTAAAATAATAAAAAACTTTATTAAGCATTTTTTGAAATGTGCATACAGTGATATTAGTGATATGGGCAGCTGCCCAGGGCGGCATCAGAGAGGGGAAAAACATCCAAGAACTAAAGAATAAAATTCTTAGTTTTAGTTCGTCTACTTTTTATTTTGTGTTTGTAACAGAAATGCAATCAAAACTGTGTCTGTGTTTTGAAATAAATGAATGATAAAAATGGGGTTTAATGAAGACAGTTCACTATTTCTGGTATGTTGAGACAAAATCTCCCAAAAAAGAAACTTTTTCTATTTAGAGTTTGAACAGTTATGCAAGTGTAGTTTAACATGAGGCAAGTTTTAAAAAAAACAATGTTTCTCCAGTGATTTAAAGCTCCTGCAGTAAAACATCAATCTGTTAAAGTCCTAAAACATCATTTTACCTATCGGTGTATTTATATGTTAAACATCAGGAGATGCAGCAGAGACTAGAACCAGCTGATTGTTTCCATCCATGTCCTTCAGTGGATCAACGCAGCAGATTAACGAGTGCAGCTCCAGGGATAATGGAGATCTCTGCAGCCTCTAAACGTCCATGAACATCTGCTTGGTTCGTTCTCAGATAATCAATTCAGAGTAATTCTCTGGCAGCTTCGCCTCCTGGTTCACAAACTGGTTGGAGGAAATGAGTTTCCTGCTCAACAGGAAACTGAATGACGTCCAGGTTGAGGAGCAGCAGGAGCAAATAATACAGAATATTTACATTATTACTGTCTGATGGATCATTGATGAAAATATTCATCATGATGTCTGGAAAATATGGACTTTGGTTAAGATCTGATGCAATATAGAAAAATATTTTAATTACTGGAGTTCATAGTCTTTTATGTTGCATAAAAATTATATCTATTCAATTAAACAATTAAACAATCAGTTCATCCATGAAGTGAATGTTCTGATAGCTGGAACATTCACTTCACTTTTTTTATCATAAATAATTATTATTTGTGTCAATTAGATAAAAATAATAACTGAGTCGTTCAATAAAACAACTAAAGAAGCAGAGAGATGCTCCGTTAGTTAAAAGGTTTTTACAAAGTTTTCACATAATTCAGCAGAATTTGAAAGTTTCTGTTGAATCATGTGAACAAAAGTCAAACACCAGAATTGTTTTTATGTGGCTAAAATCCAAAATTGTATCATCACAATTGGGTTAAACTGAAAACAATAGTCATAACATGAACACAAGTTAGTTTTTTTCACCAATTGAAATGAAAAAGCACAATATTTAGATAAAAAGACGGTGCAGCAAACTGTTTGAGTCCTTCCTCTCTGCCAAACGAGAGAACCTGCAAACTCCTGAGTCACTCGGCTCCAAATGAGGAGTCACAAACTAAACTGATAACGAGTCCAAGGTAATTACTTAGAAATGTAATTATTGATGCTTTGTCTCGGCACTAATTGTGTTTTAGCCTTGTTAGAATACTAATGATGCTGCAGTAAACACAAATAATGACAGTCTATCAATCAGGAACACCTGCATGTTGGAAATCAAAAGGTTTAATTACGTCCCTGAGTAACAACCTCTCTTAATATCTACAGAGGAAGATGCTTTAATTTTAAACAAATGGAGCAATGTGAGCCCCGTGTTTCCAGGTAACAGATGTTCAGAAACATCATTTCTTCTGCAGCGTGTTGTCCAGAATGTGAGGTCGAAATGACCAGACTCGATTTGCGCTGCTCAGTTTGTTTTTGCAGTCTGAACAAAGTCTTCATCAGTGAGACCCGATGACCTGCTGTTGACTCAAAGCCGAGTTTAGCTGCAGAAAAAACAAAACAGGAAGGACGAGATCCACTCAGGCGGCCCCAAGCTGCTGGAACAATTCAAACACAGGAAGTAGAAAAGCCTCTAAAAGTTGATCTAAATGCGTTTCCCCGCTGTTTTCTGAAATAGTTTTTCCAACTATATATTTTTCTTACTTTTATTTATGAAATTGTATGTATCGCATCTTGTTTCTTACAGATTAAAATTACCATTTTGCTAATTTACAACCACATCCCATTTAAATAAATTCATTCTGGGCTGTTAATGTTATTTTTTTAACTTAAACTCTTATTTTTGTTGTTCTAAATAAATAGCAAATCGTTATACTTTTTGTTAGAGTCAATTATTCTAACAATTAATCAATTAGCTTTACAATAAAAGCCTTTTTATATTAGAAATACATTAAAAGATGCAAATAAAAACTAATTTAATTTAGTTTTTAATAAGAAAATTAACATTTTACTGTCTAAAATGCAATAACACAACGTTAGCTGTGCTATTTGCAGAGTTTTGGCTAAAACATATTGATTTTAAAACAAGCTACAATCAAAAACAAATACAAAGGTCAGTTTTAAGAGTCAGTAAACATTAACAAAACTCTTCATCTTGAACTTTTTACTTATAAAATGATTTTATTTCCACAGGTTTCCTTTGGCTTTATTGCTTCAGAATCAGTAGAAAAGTCCCGTATTTCCCTCTATTCCTCTGAATGTTTTTATTTCCGAATCCATTTACTGGTCTAAACAGCGGATGTTGTTTTTCTAACTTTGTCAGCCACTTGTTCAGAGAAACGACGTTTCAATTTGTGTTTCGCTCAGCTTGTTTCCTGAAATCACAGATCAGCGGCGTAGCGATGATTTCTGACCCGACCTTTCAGGAAGGTTTCGCTTTCTGTAATCAGGAGAAACTCAGAAACCAAGTGCTGCTTCCTCTCCTTCCACCAGCCTGTGAAAGGTCAACGATGTTTCCTTTATTAGGAAATGAAAACATCATCCCTGAATCTACAAGAATGTTTCCTCATATCTCTGCAGCTCCAGTGAAGTGTAATCATTTAGCAAACGTTTAAATTGCTTCTCCTGCTTCTATGAAATTCCACTCAAAATCGTTTCTTTTTTTTTTCTGGGGATTTTTATTTTTTCTGGAAACCTTCATAAATCACAGAGAGGATATTTGAAGAAGCAGGAGGATTAAATCATTAACTTCAGACAAAGATTAACAGCTTTCATGAACTTAATCTCTTCAAAATCTAAATTAAAACCCGCCAACATGTTTCATTATTCAGAACATATTTTACTGCTAAACCTCTTGAGCTGCAAAAAATATTTATATAGTTTATAAATTAACTGTTTTTTACTAAATGATCTTCCTTTAATCATCCCAAACAAGCATATTTAGAAATATTTGCTAACACAACAAGATCACTAAGAGAGGAGATGGAAAATGATCAATTAATGATTTAATCTAAACTTAATTGATCTTGTAGATCTTATTGATAAGTGGCCATTTTCTTACAAAACTTGAGTTTTCTATTGCGAAATGTTTCGATTATTTTGTCAGCTGTATTAAATACGGTTTGAATAAACAGAAAATTTTGGTTTTCTCACATAATTAGACGCGTTTATAAAATATAATGCAGGATTCTCACAGGTTGCGCAATTGAAAAATAAAGATTCATACAGAAGTTTCGTCTGGTTGAAGGAACGTTGATGCATTAACTCGCAATATCTCTCAAAAACAACCATGTTTATTGCCATCATGTTTGGAATATCTGCTTCTTTGCAAAGGTAGAAATTGGGATCTTTCTATGCGACAAATATTTTAATCCCAAATTCCTGTAATACAGTGTTTAAATGGCAACAATCTGAGGTTGATGTTCAGGTGTCAACAATGAATTCAAGGTTTTATTCTCTGCATTTCTTTGCAGGTTTGCCATGGAAACAGATTCAAAAAGGCATCGCATTAAAACAGAAATAGCCTTGGTTTGGCGCTTGGCTTTTTTGTTTTCAGAAATCATCGTCTATGTTTGGGATTCTGTGAATAGATGAACATTTGAGCTCCAACCAAGTCAAAAGGTCCTCAGTATTTAGTATGTGGTGAGCAATTAAATGACTTTTTTATTCTGTAACTCTTCCTTTGTAAAATGTAGCTGTGATTAATCAGAGTGTTGGAGTTTTTAGCTTCTTTTAAAGTTTTTTTCAATCTCCACAGAAAGAAGTTTTGAGGGTCTTTTAGATATAAATAGTGTTTGTGAGGATTTTAGAGAGTCGGGGTATTATTGGTAACCAACTTAAAACTTGTTTTCAGTATCAGTCCCACTTATCAAAATCAACATTATTGGCCAGAATTTTGTGCATAAATTTCATTTTTCTAAACAATCTGCAGCTTATATACATTAAGTATAAATAACTAAGTTTTAGGAGAATGAAAATAAAACATGGAGGGAAAGTCAGTTCTGACAGTCAGATGATGGATGAGTCAAACCACAGTAACTGAGTTTCCAGTACAAATGTGTGCAAATCTTTTTTTATATTCTAGCGTAAAAAAACACAATTTTGCAAATGTAGAGTGTCCATTAAATGAGAAAAATACATTTAAATCATGTGAATAAGGTCGATAAATTATTAAAAATCACGGCAGCGACAAATCTAAACAGTTATATGATATATATTCATCCAATTACTACTTCCTGTCGTCTTCTTCTGCGTTTCCAGCAGTAGCAACATCCTGCTGTTGATTGTGTGACTCGTGTGACGCAAAAAAACAGTTTTCATTGCAATTTTGCAAAATACAAATATTTTGAAACAGCCAAAAAGCGTAAAAACGTTTTATCCAAAATGTTAGTTTCCATCAGATTTATTTTCGTAATTTCAATGTGCAAAACTCTGCAGTTAATGGACCAACACAGAACAGACTCAGTAAATCAAATTCTACAAAGAGTTATTGTAGTTATTGTAATGGCCATGCAGAAGATTATCGAAAGTCTTGCCTTCCTCTTTTCTTTTTGTACATTCAAAATAATTATAATAAAAAACTAAAAGCCACACACTCGTGTTTCAAACGGTGCATACAGGAGGAACTGAGAAACGACATAAAAGAAAACACAACAATGTTGTTTTGTTCCAGTTTAAAAGACGTAAATGACAGAGAGGAATCGGGATAAAGAAACCAGCAGATGTTTTGAGTTTGTGAAGTGGTTTGTTCTCTCTTTGGATAAACAGCAGCAGCAAAAAGCCTGAGCAGCTTTAGCAGCTGCTTTGCTTTGATACATTTATTCTCTTCTCCCGTCTTTGATGATCTGAGTTGTTTCTGAGCAGCAACACGAGTGTCTTGCAGAGTGGAGGGAGAGCGCTCTGAAACTGGAGCACCACCAGCTGCTGCAGAAACAGTCAGAAAAATCACATCACTAATGGATCTTCAGTTAGAAGTCATGAACAATATGACCTGGTATTCAGTCCAACATGCTGGAAACAGCCAATCTAAATGTCAGAGTTCAGGTTTATCTGATGGATGTAGCATTCTGTAGGTCCAACGCGTAGAGAGGCTTGTTTTGTCTCCATGGTAATGACTTCACCTTCACAGGAAGATATGATTGATTATGGCAGCGACTTATCATATTCAGACATCTAGACGTGCCTGATAGCAATATTTTGCTATTTGGTTTTGTATTTTTGTCACCAAACAATCAGGTCCCTATATATTTGCATCAAGATAAACAAAAACTTTCAGGTATTTTAAGCCGGTAAGATAAACTCAAGACATTTTTCTGAACTCACAAAGAAGAAAACCATCCAGTTTATTATTTGTTCCCTTGTGTAAAACGGGTAACAGAAACAGGCACATTTTTTGGGAGCTAAATATATTAGGGAACATCTGTTGAATCACAGAGATCTGATTTAGGCAGGGAATAAATGAGATGCCCTGAAGATGAAAAACAAGCTGACATGTCATCAGTGTGCGTCATTGTTCAGCGGAGATGTAAAAAAACAAGTTTTTTGAAAAACATATAATGAAAATATATTAAGTTAAAGACAGTTGTGGTTAGGAAAGCAGTCAGTATATTTTATGCCAAATTTTTATTCAGAACTAAGAAGTAATAATGATACAAATATATCTCAAAATGTTTATTTTATTAATATGACTAGTAAAATATAGCTTCATATTAAACATTTTTATGTTAACTTAGAAATTTACCTACATTTGACTTTTAATTTGAGGTAATTTAAATTTTTTATTAAAAAAAAAAAGCTCTTCAAGGCTTCAATTTACATTTTTGGAAATTTATTTGGTAGGTTTTATTATTAAAACCTGTTGGCAAAAAATAAAAAATGTCTCTGCAGCTTTTTAAGGTGGTTTAATTCTGTATTGCACAAAGACTGACATTTTCTGAGCACAAAAGGCTGGCGTGATCCGGCAGGTTGTTAGTGAAAGCCTTGAACACCTTGTCTTTCCAGGAAACGTGTTGCTTTTTCACTTCAGTCTGACAGGTTTCTAATTGCTCCTCCGATCTATGTCCCTTGAGAACATTCAACAGATTTCTTTAGTGCTTTAAATCCACAGACACACTCATAACACGGCTCTCTGCAGTGCAGATCTTCAGTGCAAACAGCAGTAGACGTAATGAGATCTGATAGAGTTCATCCGCTTTGAGCTGGCTGTCACAACAATCGCAGTCAGGAGAGGATAGCGGTAGGGAAATAAAGTTCCAACATGATCAATATTTCATATTTTTTATTTTATTCTTGTAGAGTAGCTCAGTAAAAGGAGTGACCTGTGATCCTGTTGTTACCTTTCAGGTAACTCAGTTTGACAAGAGTCAGTTTTTACTGCTGTTCTCCAGACAAAATGGCTGCCTGGAGAAATTAGAGTTGTTGGGATTTTTACCATATAGAATAAAATGAAGGAAAGAAATTTGTGTTGATCTCAGTCCTTGATTCTTCCTCCAACAAAGCATATGTGGGGTCAGACACTAATGTGGGACAAGAAGACCTGGCTAGCTAATTGTTTCCGCCAAAATTCATCTCTGATGTGTCAGGTTGTGGAAACCACTTACAAACCCTTAATTTGTGAATTGTTCACAGTGTAACAAGTGGAAGAGGAAGTAGTTCTAATTAGCTCTTTATACCTGAATAAGGCTGTTTTTGTGATGCTATAACTAAAGAAAAATGCTATTTTGATGTTACGTTGACCCTAGGAATTGAACAAGTTGCTAACCACTTAGCATTAGCTGCTAATAATCTAGTAGCAGCTGAAATAGAAAGCTGTACCTGTAGTTGTTCAGCTCTATTTATTATTCATAGATTCTCTTTGTTGATTTGAAATCTATTCGATGTATTGGCAGATTATTTCACTTATAAAATGGAAATAATCTCTTGTTACAAGTGAAATAATCTGCGAATGGAATTAGAACTTTTTGATCAATATTAAGGAATTACTGACTTAAAACAAGCTCCTAAATTGCTGAAAAGGTACTTGTAAGTTAGTTTTGTCTTATTTCAAGTGTACTAAGTAATTTGCATTGGCCGTACATAATGCATGTTAGTGTCTATTTCTGCTAAGATTAAATTAATAATTCAGTTGTATTAAGAGAACATAACTCAAGTTTATTCCTCCTGTTAGAACCGTTTATATAATAAGTGTAATAAGTGATATAGTAAGTAAAAGCAGTGTTGGTTTCTGCACATCACTAATTAAAAATAAGAATAAGCTTCTGCTATAATAATCATTCAGCAGCTGAATGATTATTATTTATTCATTCGTAAACCAAATTACATTAAATATCAGTTTTACTCTCTTCAGTCCTGAAAAGTTTCAAACATTGCAACAAATTCATTTCAGTGACAAAACCTTGAGTAATGCGTCAGCTTAAACTTTGCTCCTCCTACACCTCCCACTTTATCTGTGAGGGTGGGATGGGCTGTGTGTGTGTGTGTGTGTGTGTGTGTGTGTGTGTGTGGTACATAAGCAGAGGGAGAGAAAGTGAGACCAGGATAAGACCACAGTGGCTGAGAAGTGATGATCGGTCACACAGCAAGCCGCTGCGCTCTGCCACTCTGGATCCAGCTGATTATTTTTCACCGTTTCTCCTCCACTTTTCTTCCTCAAGTCGTTTCACTGAAACCAGAACAACAGGATTGTTTTTGGTGCTTGAGGAGGAGCTGAAAAATGAAAATGGGATAAAGAAACAGCTGAGACTTCAGGACTTGCTGTAACAAAGAGAAGTAAAGATGAACTCCACGGCTCAGCAAGGCTTGATCCCAGGCTACCTGAACCGGAGCCTCTGCTCTGGAGCTCTGCCAGAGAAAGACGTTTCCGGAGAGGAGAAGGATTCCTCTGCCGGCTGCTACGAGCAGCTGCTGATTTCCACCGAGGTCTTTCTCACTTTGGGCATCATCAGCCTGCTGGAGAACATCCTGGTGGTCGCCGCCATCGTCAAGAACAAGAACCTCCATTCCCCGATGTACTTTTTCATCTGTAGCCTGGCGGTCGCCGACATGCTGGTCAGCGTCTCCAACGCATCAGAAACCATCGTCATAGCGCTGATCAACGGCGGCAGCCTCACCATCCCCGTCACGTTCATCAAAAGCATGGACAACGTGTTTGACTCCATGATCTGCAGCTCTCTGCTCGCCTCCATCTGCAGCTTGCTCGCCATCGCCGTCGACCGCTACATCACCATCTTCTACGCCCTGCGGTACCACAACATCGTCACCATCCGGCGGGCGTTGCTGGTCATCGGCGGCATCTGGACGTGCTGCACCGTCTCTGGCATCCTGTTCATCATCTACTCGGAGAGCACCACGGTGCTCATCTGCCTCATCACCATGTTCTTCACCATGCTGGTCCTCATGGCGTCGCTCTACGTTCACATGTTCCTGCTGGCGCGCCTGCACATGAAGCGCATCGCCGCCCTGCCGGGCAACGCGCCCATCCAGCAGCGCGCCAACATGAAGGGCGCCATCACCCTCACCATCCTGCTGGGGGTGTTTGTGGTGTGCTGGGCGCCATTCTTTCTGCACCTCATCCTGATGATCACCTGCCCCAGGAATCCCTACTGCACCTGCTTCATGTCGCACTTCAACATGTACCTCATCCTCATCATGTGCAACTCCATCATCGACCCCATCATCTACGCCTTCCGCAGCCAGGAGATGAGGAAGACCTTTAAGGAGATCTTCTGCTGCTCACAGGCTCTCTGGTGTTTTAGCTTTCTGTGAGACGCTCCAGGTATTTCATCTGTAATCAGTGTGCAGTGCAAAGCTCCAGGTCTGCAGGACAAGAGGAGGTTGATTAGACGGTTGGCGAACACAGAGGATTTGTCTGCAGTCAACAATGTTGTGAATCTAAAAGGATAAAGAGCCTGAAATGTCAGTTTTGCAGCTGCACAGATTAAAAATGCTTCGGCATATGAAATATTTAAAGCACATTAGACAGCTAAGAATGAGATAAGAGACTAACTTTGTTACAACTGAGATTATTTTATGTCTCCATTGGTTTCTTGAATATGGAAGCATTGGGGTAGGACTTTACCTACCCCAATGTAGGTAGGTACATCACCACATAAGGTGATGATAACGTTACTCTAAACTGTAATCATAACATTGTAGGGCAAAAAGGCAATGATAACAGTGACTTATAAGGTGATAATACCTTATAAGACAACCACAGTATTGCATTATAAAGTGATCATTATAATTTATAAGGGTAAATTATAATTATAATAATTATAATATAAGGTTATAAGGGTATTATAAGGGTAAGATAATCCTGCAATCACAACTTTGCCTTATAAGGCGAGTTTTTCTCTTTAAATTAATCACACCATTGATTTCTGAGGCAACCATAACATTGCCTTATGATGCAATCAAGGATAAAAATAATGCCTTAAAAGGTAATAATACCATTGTTTACTGAGGCAATCATGACATACTGTAAGGTTATCATGGCATTCCTGTATATAGCTGTCAAAGACCTTATTAGGCAATGATAACATTACTGCACATGTCAATCATGAGGCTAAAGAAAGAGGATTGTAATTCTGTTTACCAAAGGAGTGAATCTGTGTGATGAAGTCTTGCTGCTTTCCAGATGTTTTTGAATTAATTTAAACTCTACATCATTATTCATCAAGTTCATCTTAGAGCTAAACTAACATAGAAGCTAATTCTGAAACGCTAAAGCTAAAAACAATAAAATACTGCAGAATTACGCAATGCTATATTTAGCTTTTCATCACCGAGTCGACCAATCACGGATTGTCTCATGGCCCATTGTAAGCTAATAGCGTCCCTTCATCGTCGACCAATCGCGTCCTGTCCTGTACTCGCTTTTTTCTTCTTCTTTTTTTGGTCAGCTTTATTCAACTGGAAGTTTACAAAACAGCTAAGTAAATTAGTGCTTTAAAACTTAATTCAGTTAAAGGAAGCTACGTGTGCTAAATGTTTACAAGTTTAGCAACGGCGCTAAACGAAACATGCTAATTATAATGTGATTGTGCTAATTAGCACATTAGCAGGTTAGAGGAAGTGTACTCACCGCTTTGATTTTAATTTTTGTTTCACAGCACAGTATTGGTCTCTTTCCAGCACAAATCAGCTAAACTTTATTGTAAAACTATTTTCTTTTATAGAAGACTTTCAGTACCATATAAGAATTGTTTAATTCAAATCCTCAGGCAAAAAAGCAACGTCATTAAGTTAAAAGTTATCAAAGAAAACTCAACATTGCACAATATTGAGGTAAAAAAAATAATCTGAAATATTTGCACCATTCACAGGTTCAAACAGGGTATAAAAAAAATCTGCTTGTTTCTCATCTACGCTCTTGTAAGTTTGTATAAGTATTTGTGTAAATTTGCACATTTGAGTTTTTCACATTGGCACTTTAAGCATGTGGTTATAAATAAGTCTATTTTTCAATGTGTTTTTCTGGAAGGGCAGACTATAATTAATGTAGGTTTTCTCTGTGTGTGACCTGCTGCTTTTTTAGATCTTTGCCTTAATGGTGTTGCACTGTGATATAAAAAGAAACCGTATTCTGTATGAAAGTGTCTCAGAAAAAAAGATTATGTACAGTTTTGATGTTTTAAGTGTTGCCTTTTTAACATACATCTCTGTAAACTTGAATTGCATTTGAATGCTGACAAAACGCACAAGAGAACAGATGTAAACAGGGTGTCTTATCAGCTCCGCCTGACGTGACTCATGCAACTGAAAAACATGTTTTGTATTTTCTTTTTCCCATCAGTGCGTACTGTGAATCACTGCTGCTGTGACTTGAATAAATCATAATGCAACCTGAGCTGCAGATTTGTATGTAACTTTACTCTGATTTTGCACAAAACTGAGATAAAAATCAGCGTTTCCTTCAGTTTGGGAGGAAATCCAACCTTCAGATCGCAAACTATTAAATTATGGCTTCCAGAAATCCCTGTAGGTGATGAATAATCACTTCTTCTTCAGAAGGATTTTATATATTGCAGTTTTCAATCTGATAAAGCCAATTAATTTGGCTCTCAGTAAAGTCCACCTGTTTTTCTTTACAGCCTTGAATGGCACCTGAAAAACCTTCAGTGATGCTTTTAAACCAGTGGCAGAAGCAAGAAATTGAATTCTTTCCAATGTGACGACAATTTCAAATTAGTTTTGGTTGATAGGAAATGAAAAATGCGACATTTTTCTAAGTTGATTAAGAGAAAGAGGTTGCAAAAATCAATCAAAACTGGAAAAGGTTAATAGAATAAAGTCAGGAAAACTGACTGTTATATTTCTTTTTCAGCAACAACATAGATGCTAACTAGCTAGCGAGGGTATTTTTGCTTCTAGTCAGCAGTACATAATACAGATGTCTGCGTACGACTCAAATTTATGCCTGACAGAAAAGGCATGTGAGTGAAAAAACATAGCTTACGCATTACTAGACAATTCTGGCAAAAATTTAATACATGTGGTTATTGTATTTAAGGCCAAACTGCATTTTTACCTGGATTCAATGCATTTTAAGGCCTTAATTTTAGATACTTGAATTTAAGGCTTTTGTAAGGTGCTACTGCAGGTGAGACTGCAAACGACAGCTTTACTTCCTCTTCCTCATCTCTGTGGTCCTACTGCCATCTGCAGAAAAATACTGCCTAGTCAGAAACAACCAATCAGAGCCAGAATGTCTGTCACCGCTCTAGCTGCCAGCATAGCCGATCATAAATGCTAGGTTCTATTAGCATGTAGACCAATGACCGCAGATTTAAGTCGTTTCTCTGACACAATCACATTTAACAGCGAGTATGTGAGGTTGATTGGCAGCAGTAAGACCCGCCTCCTGGTTCTGATTGGTTGTTTCTGGTAAGTACTGGGAGAAAGCAGCTTTTCTGTTTCACACTGGTCTCTGTTGTCTTGCCGTCATTAGCACATTTAACAGCGCTTTCACAAAATTGATTGACAGCGCTAAGACCCGCCTCCTGGCTCTGATTGGTTGCTTTTGGTGCATTTCTTCTGACAACAATAACAGCTCAGGGAACAGGTGGAGGACATCAATCTTTTCACAGTTTATCTGTCTCATAACATTTGTATATCTTTTATATCCTGTAAATTCCTCCTTCATTTTGATTTTAAGTTTAAATCCCCACAGTAATCTACAATACGGGGGATTTGGAGCAGGAGAGCTTTTATCCATATTAATATATCTTAATAACTGGATGAGTAGTCCGAAAGCTTTTACTTGTGAGAGGCTTTTTCTCTTTTCTTAGCTAAGCTGTTTGCATTTGAGGGTCTCTGCTGGGGAACTGAGAACAAAACAAATCCATTAGGAAAACTCCTGGAACATTAGCTGAAAGAAAATGCAAAATTTTCTTTCAGACTGAAAAGATGCTTTCAGTCTAAAAGCATCTTTTCTAAGCTTTTAGACTGAAAAAAATTCCTTGGAGGTCAGAAAAATAAATCACCTCAAGGGGGATAAACAAAACCCTAAACCTCCACTGCAACAGGTTTTATGGTGAAGATGAAGATTTGAATGTTTGTTTTTATCACAAACAGAAAAGACTGTCTACGTTAAAGCATGACAAATAAACACTTCTTCAGAGCACAAATCTGAAAACTTTGGCTAAAATTTGGTAAAATTAGGACTTATTGGAACCAATAGATGGAAATTTGTTTAAAGTTGAGTTAATTCTTTACTACATTTGGACAGCAATGTTCACAGTGCTGAAATGTTCAAGTAATATGCATAATTTAACCTATAAAAGTAGCTTTAAAGATATGTTTTTTTATAAATCTAGGACTAAATTGTGACACTTCTACTTTTATTCCCACTTAAAATAGATTAAATAAAAAATAGACGTAGTCTAAATATTTGTGCCATGTAACCGTAAAGTTGGAGAGAAAAAAAAATCCTATAGGAGTTTCAGTTTCAGTTTTTACAAATACAGAATAATATGTGATAAAATAATAATAAATATTTTGTAAGTAACATTTACAAGTAATTTCTTTTTGATAGGTGTGCAGATTTATTTTCCATCTGTTTTCACCAAGATCTGACATTTTTTGGGTCAGTAAACAGAGTGAAATGCCGTAATAAAAAGGCCATTTGATTAATGGTGTTCAAAGTAGGGACGGAGGGCCATTTGTGGCCCCTGGACTGATTTTGTTTGGCCCCATCCCCGACCACAATTCTTGAATAAATTTTCAAAATTTAGAACAAAACTACAAAACTAACTACTTTTAAATTAAAATCTTCTTACAAAATTGTGACAAAAATTTACAAATGACCATCTTTTCTAAGCTTTGTGGTTGTCGTGGTTACTAGGACCACACATACTCATTGACTTGTACTCTAAAGTCCACTGTGGTGCATCCAAATCTGCTTTAAATTGTTGTATTAAAACTTTAAAGTATTAAAAGTGTTTTCAAATGAAGTCAAACTCTAAATAATAAGCAAACTGGTTGCTTGTCATGCTAGTTTATTGTTGAGTAGGTAAAAAAAAAGGCAACATTTTTGGCGCTTTTAGCTTTTAAAGGTGATACTTTTTTGACCCATGTGACAAAACGTTTGGATCTCGTTCATCGATATGGTGTCAGAATTTTACAATTAGCTAAAAATAACACTTTTGTTGACATCATTTTTTTTTTTTGAGGAACCGATCATTTATTCTGAGCAATAAACACCCCAGTTTATCTACATAGTTTTTCACTTTTATTGATGTGAGAAACACCAAACCGTCTAAAAACGGTCGGATTCTCACAGTTCATCATACGTCTCCTGCAGCTGTGCAGCAGTGAGCTGCTTCATCTCTTTCTCTTCAGGGTGTCACTTATCAAACAGCATCTTTAAGCCAGGAGAGAAACGTCACGACCAGCGTTATCAGTCAGAGCCTCGCCTCACTGCCTTCCTGCTCCAAGCAGCCAATGAACCAGCAGATCGGACCACCAATCACCACCGCGTTGAGGCTCCGCGTTATTCTTTATGCTTGATTTAAGGCTGAAAAATGGATTATTTTTAGGGTATTTCATCGTTTTGTGCTCTGCTGCTTCCGGCTCTGTGGGCTCTTATCAGACGGCGCTTCTGGGGATTTGTACTTGAAGCTGCTTGCATTAAATTAGGCCGTGTTGACTCAGCGCCTGGCATCCCCAGCCACGGCAAATAATGCTGGAATTTATTTCCAAGTCAGGGCCTCAGTTAAGGTCAATTAGTGCTTTCATTTGAATTGATGAAAGAAAGCACAAGCAGTGTTCTTTGTTAGAAAGTGATAATTCTCTGATACAAACCTGTCAGACTGCAGCAGAAAATGCTTTTGTGTCATTTTTAAAGGCGTAAATAGTAATAATCATTAGGCTTAATATTAATAATTTTTGGTTAAATTAGATTCAATCTTTATATTACATAAGTGAGTCTTGGAGTTTATTCACACCGGTCCTGTTTATTTCACTTTAATCAAACTCTAGTCTAGAACAGGGGTGTCCAAAGGGTGGCCTGAGGCCCATTTGTGGCCGTTGGAACATTTCTGTACGGCCCCCGACTGCAGAGCAAGAATTTACTCATTTGTCTCTCTGGTGGGAGAGACAAATTTGTGCTGCTTCATTTTTGTTTACATTTTGTGAAGAATGAAGTTTTGCTCAGTGTCTTCTTCAGAGGTTTTCATGTCATTTCCTTCAGTTGTTGCTTGTGCAGCGCCCCCACAGGCGAGGAGGGGAACAGGTTTTTCAAAGAGTTTGGTTCATTTGATTCAGTGCAGTGTGAAAGAGAACCACAGCAGCTGAAAATGTAACAAATGTGGAGATTTTGGTATCTGAATTGAGTCTAGTAGAGTACTGGGTGGAAAAACCTTTAAGATATATCACACAAAGAAAACACAGGGCTAGTAAAATTCATGTTGACTTTTCAAAATGTGGTTTAAAGTGTGATCTACTATAACCATACAGAGCAGACTCTCACCTATTTGCAGTTTAGTATTTGGAGATTTTTTTCATAAAACATATGTAAAATACAGCTGAAATACCTCAACACAATGCTACTTGACATGCTATTTGCTATCACTGAAGCAGCTAATCCAGGAATGACAATTATTTTCCTTGCTGCTTTTTGGCTGAACTTTCAAGAGCAGAGATAAGGAAGAGTGTAAATGTTAGCTAACAGATTTTCATAGCAACTTTCTACAACTAGAATGAATCACGGCAAAATTTTCCAAACTTGGAATCATAGGTAAAATCTGAATCTTAAATGATTTAATTTTTCCACATATTCTTACCTATAAACGAAGAGAAGCGCATATAAACACATTTAGTTTTAACAACATTTACTCTTTCATGGTTACAATAAAGGATCTCTTACATGAATCACATCCAGGCTGCAGAGTATTTCTTCACTCTGAAATGTGAATGCGTGGTGAAAGTCGGTTGGATGTGATATAAACCTCGTTGGAGCAGAACCAGAGTTGGAGCCGTTCTAATCAATGCACCTCTATCAGGGAGGTGACAGCTGTTGTGTGGAGTGAAAATGCTAAGTCTGCAGGTGGTTAATCACTGTTATATCACAAGTGGCTGAAGCGTTCACTTTCAGTCCTTTCAGTTTTATCTGCCTGTTGTTATAGGAAGGATCCAGACACAAATCAACGTAGCAGAAACACGATAAGACTAATTACAGCGCTAACAAGAGACATTCAAGCAGTGATGGAGTCATTAGCAAGTAACATTTGCACATAAACACAGATCAAGACTAAATAACATTGTTTTAAGTACAAAAACATGAGTCAGTGCCTCTAACAATAACAAAAATGAAAATTATTGAAGAATTGTGATTTGAAAGCTAGGACATGAAAGCTGCGAGTGGTGTCTCTGACCTTAGAGTCCAGTAGATTCAGTTCGATTTGGGACCAAAACTGCAAAATTTGTTACATTTTCAGCTGCGGTTCTTTTTCACACTGCACTGTAGCGTCCTCTCCTCACCTGTGGGGGCGCTGCACCAAAAACCACTGACAAACACAACACCAAAAACCTCTGAAGAAGACACTTGAGCTCAACTTCCTTCTTCACAAAATGTAAACATAATGGAGCGGTATCAACTCTTAGCAGTTGTAGTCATTTCTCCCGTTAGCGCTAACCTAGCATGTTTGTTTTACTTCTATTTACCCAGAATGCCCTGCGTTGAGCACCTAGTTCATTTGGCAGATTATTTCACTTATTACATGGGGAAAATTTCTTGTAATAAGTTAAATAACCTGCCAATGGATTTAGTACTTTATCATCAATATTAAATAGTTATGGATTTAAAAAAAAATGGCCTATATTGTGCAGAAAAGTTACCTTTAAGATATTTGCACAAGAAACAACAGACAATACTTATATATATATACTGTATATTGTTGCTGTGTTTGTATTTTTGTTTCATCTTGGTAATGAGATCTTAGATATCAACAAGACAATAAAGGTCAAATATAATAATAGATATTAAAAATCTTAGAAAAATAATTTCCATGACAGAGAGAAAATGAAGACTATACTGCCACATTACAAATTAACTCCGTTCCCATTATCAGCCACAACAATGTAGATGAATCAAATAAAAAAAATTACATGATATCCTTGTAATGAATTAATTGGACAAATTCTTAATGGAAAATTTGAACTTTTCTGCCTCTGGTGGATCAAACGGCTGATAACAGGGAGCGGACGGAGGCTTGATGTCATTCATCAGACAGTTTAATGAGTTTGTCCCGGCTGATTCACAGAACATCTCATGAGATTTCCAGACATGAACGGCTGAGCCGGGCGGTTAATACTAATGTGTCCGGCCTTTGATTGTGCCACGCTGTAGCGTCACGTATCAAAATCAGCCGAGTCCCGGTAGATTTCAGCACAACAACTGATGCTACTTTGGAGCTGAAGTGAGCAGTTAAGTACCGTGGCGCTAATAAAAGCCAGCGACCTTTTAGAAATCTCATCTTTGTAGAGAATTCAATCTCAGGTAATTATCTTTTTCTCCTCTGTCCATGGGGTGAAGTGTCTGGAGGAAGAAACAGCGGATTTATTATTTTCTCATAATACACACCAGCTATTTTCAATCCTATGGATGCTGCATATGAATTGTGTGTTTATATTAAGATACTAAAAAGCACCAAACTGTTCTGGATAAATGAAATGTAGTACTGGATGCTAATTTTGTGACTCCACAGCAAACTTAGAAACATGTCGATTTCCAATTTACATTTTAATTATTCTGAACAATTCACTTCCTCCACGTTTGTATACTTCCCTTTGAGTTTCTACCGCTTCTAAAAATCACTTAAAGAAAAACACCCGCCTGTTTTTTAGCAGTAGGTTAATGTCTTTGTTGCCTGGAAAATGATAACCGTTACCTAGCAACCCCACCCAAGCCCAGCCCCGTTACCTAGCAACCCAAGCAGAACTCCAGCACTTTTGGTCAGGTGGTTTGTTTTTTCAATCAAGTCGAGGTTATTTGTACAGCACATTTCAGCAACAATGCAGTTCAAACAGTAAAAAAAAGTAACATGCCATTATTTTTGAAAGGTCACAATATGCAAAGATAAGATATTCGTGTTTTAGTTTTACCTGCTCAACAATAAGCAAATTTTTAATGAAATCTGCAAATCATTGAAGATCCAAAACCGACTGTTGCGTTATTAAAAGAAAAAGACCTTTTCCAAATGTTTTGGTCATTCTTGACTTGTGGTCAGATTATTTCATGGGTCACAAATTAGACCCTGATTGAAAGTAGCTCAGTGTTTCGGTTGTTTTGCAGTTTTCTTGAAGTTTGTTCCAGATTAGAAACTGAATGCCATCTCTTTATCAGTCCTTCTCGGTTTATAGAAAGTAAAACTGGTGGTAACAGAAAGTAAAGAGCCATTTGGGAGCCAGATGAGCCTTCAGGGAGAACTGGACCAAAAGAGACTTGACGTCCACCGCTGCTCAGAAACAACTTGTTGCTATGGTAACGATTTGAATCATTTAATTAGCGGCGTACAAGTAAAGGTGAAACAAACACGTTGGAAAAAGTGTGAATGGCTGTCACTCAGTGTTTTATGCAGCCGTGGTCATAACTAATAATAAACTAATAATTTTGGTACGTTTGCCATTTTCAGCTCATCAACTTGATCATCCACTGATTATCAACCTGCTTCACATGAAAGGTCCTAATTAAATCATTACTTACTTTTATCCATTATTC
The DNA here is from genome assembly GCA_903066815.1 of Brachyrhaphis roseni. Classification (NCBI taxonomy): domain Eukaryota; kingdom Metazoa; phylum Chordata; class Actinopteri; order Cyprinodontiformes; family Poeciliidae; genus Brachyrhaphis; species Brachyrhaphis roseni. The sequence goes on along the minus strand of CAEFZY010025558.1, from coordinate 89,132 downwards.
ATATTAAAAACATTTGAAAAAATGTCTCTGACTGGTTCAACATTTCCACATCTTATCACAACTACAAACTTTAATATATGTCCAGTAATATTTTATGAGACAAATCAACACAATGTAGAGTTGCAGGATCAGATGATTTTCAACACTTTTTAACAAATAAAAATTATGATGTGTGGCATACATTTATGTTCTGCCACAAAAAGCCTTAAAAAGGATTTAGATCAAAGCATATCCAGGTGTTAGAACGGCCCAGTTAAAGTCTAGACCTAAATTCAATTTACAATCGTTGCCAAGACTTAGAAACCGCTGGTTTCCATCCAAGCCAGGATCAATTAAAAACTAAAGTCTGTGGCTAAAGTCTGCATTTATTCTTTATCTAACATTGTAGTTTTAAGATGTATGCACAGGAACTGACAGCTTATTGTAAATTAATTAAAGACTTCATGTGCTTTTGATCAAAGAGCCTGGAAAACAGTGAAAGTAACATGTTTCTTTTTGCCAACTCTCTCCACCAGGAGACTTGGAAATGTTTCATCTTGTATGTCTTATGACAAAAGCAGATATTACTGCTTCTTCTTATCGCCTTCTAACATTTCAAAAGTGTAACGAAATCAAATCTAGGAGTAGAGCTGGATATTAAGACCTTTTGGAGCAGCAAGTGAGTCGAAAAGTCAAGCATCGCCTAAATGAGTGCAGAAAGCCTCTCCAGCTCAGATCTTTACTTAGTGTAAATAAAATAATGTTCCTGTGGAGCTTCAGTTTACTCTCAAAGGTTTTATCAATATTTACTCCAGCAGCAAATCTCTGCCAGTCAGCGTGGCGGAGTCGCTGCGGTGCTCTGAATGCAGATCGGCTTAAAGCTGGACAGACCGCCCTCTGAGGGGTCAGAGGTCAAGGAAAACACTCTGAGTTGACAGCAGTCAACATGCTTTTCTGTGCTTTTACCGTTCTTGCTTTCGTTTTATGCATGACTGCCAGCAATCTCAATTATCCTCTGGGTATAAAACAAGCCCTGGAAAACGTGAATATTTAATGCAACTGAACAAAAACACGGCCATGTGGCGTTCTGTGTTTCAGATAAATGAGATACAGAATGAGGAAGATCTCTGATGCATGAAACGATGCTTGTTCTGTTACAAACTAGATCACTAAAGTGATTAAACATGACAGCAAATGAGGGCTGAGCTCAACAGAACCACCAGGAACCCAAAACTTTCTGCTGTAGTTTTCATCCATAGACTGTTAAACGACTTTGGATGTTAGATGGTTTTTATTATATTTATTTATTTCAAACATGATAGCAATATAAAATCACACACATGAACAAGGAAAAGACACATATTTTTCTACCACAATAATCTTAACATGCTCAAAACAGTTGACCATATAACAGCACAACTTTACATTTCAAAAATAAATATGTTTATTTGAAACAGGAAGAATTTTGAGGTGTTTTTTGGGGGGAGTTTTTTTGGCCGTATCAAAATTGGTTGATTTTGCAAAACGTTTTCTGAAACATCCTAGTCACATGATCAACAACCAGATGTTGCCACTGGCGCAAACCAAAAAGAAGACAACAGGAAGCAGTTGGAGGATTATGGCACGGCATTTTTAACAAACTATTTAAAATGTTTAAATGTACCCACCCACTCAATTGCTTGTTGGGACAAATAGCAAACCAGCATCAATTATCAAAACTTATTGCATTAGCGGTTTATTCCCACCAGTCCTCCTTAGTCCACTTGCAGAGAAAGGTTTGGGGATGTGTGAATGCGTAATTGGACCAAAAAAGCTAACTCTGGTCCGCCTACAAACTTCGGTCTTGGTTTGTAGTCCACTTCCTGCCCCAGAAGTAGGGTGTGGATTACACGTCCTACTTACACATTCTGGGTAAATATAACCAAAGACAAAAGAGAAATCCTACAACCACTAAAGTCTGTTATTACACCATATTTATTCAATTTAAGAAGGTAATATGAAAGTCAGTTTGGTTCTGGTAACTTAATGGCAACCAGTTGTTGACTTTGAATCTTTCAGCTGGCAGCAGATCTGCATGAGAGGCATTTTGCTCCAGGAGGTTAAACCTGGATCATTTCTCAGTGTTTCTTAGATTCCTACAGGAGGTGAGGTTTGGTTAAAACCAAGACTTTGATTATACCAGTTTCCTACTCTGATATAATTCTGGACCTAAACTCATAAAGTCATTGTGGAAGAAATTAAACCAGCCCCTCATGTTGAACATCACTTATTTTTCAGAGTTTGCATTCAAATAACACATTGATAAAATCCTCCAACCTTGAGAGAAAGATTTAATTAAATAAAATTCAAATGCCACAGAGCTGGACAAAGAGAGATAAACGCAAATCAATGCCTTTTCAATTTATTTTTACTGAATATTTTTCAGCTTTTGCAGCCTGACACACAGATTAAAGCCATCACAGATGCCAAGCTTGTTAATTATTCACAGATTTTAAATATAAATGGTGTAAATATGCTGCAGCAGCTGCTTCTATGTACGGTATTACAGTCCCTACCAGACTAATCTCACAGACTTTGATCATTAAAGATCAGTGGATTATTACAAACTTCCTCTGAGGTAAAATGGATTCAAACTTAGTTTCATAAATGAATAATATGAAATTGTCATAAATCTTATGATCTGCACTCTCCTTTTGGTCCTTGGTGTCGAGTTTAGTGCAGTTCATTTTAAATCCATTCTGCCTGAACATTTGAACCCAGTTTGGAGTGGAAATCAGAGGCTTTTCAGGAGATGGAAATCTCCTGATGATGTTCAGTCTGTGCTTGTTAACTTTTTTTGTAACTGTCTTGTCTTCACATTTGATCGTTGAACAACTAAAGCCCATTTTCTTCTATGCGGGACAATTGGGATTGGCGCAGTACCTTTAAAATCCGTTTCTGTGGCTTGATGCTGGATGGGATAAGAGCCAGTTGAGTTTTTTATTGTTCATGCTTTTGATTGTTTTCATAACTTGGTTTGTCCGTCCAAACTACATCTTTGCTTGGAAGCACGAAGGGCACCTGCCTCCAACAGTTCAGATTAACAACATTTTGTACATAGGAGATTATTGTTCCTTGGATTTCTGAAGGACTTGTTCGTCCCTGCAGGTTTCCATGACTACAGAGTTGATAGTGAGATAACAGAGGCTCAATGGGAAGTTAATAAAAGAAGCAGAGAATGTCATTCTTATGGTTCACATGTTGTATGTGAGTATTATATAATCACACTGAAGTCAAGTTTATTTCTACAGCACATTTCAGCAACAAAGTAGTTCAAAATAAAAGCGTAACACAATGAACAAACATAAAACTGCATTACAGTGACAATGTAAAGAGAAGTAACGAGAACTTGTTCCAGTTGTTTTCAACCAGAAGCAACTCTGATTTAAATTATCTCAGTATTTCAGCATCTTTTCAGTTTTCTGGAAGTTTGTTCCAGATAAAAGGATTAAAGATAAACACCTGGATGAGTTTCTCTAGATGTTACGGCGACATTACTGTAGTCTTCAGGTGAAAGAAGGCTGACTTTGTAACCGTATTTATGTGTCGTTGAGTTCTGGACTGGAGAGTCCGACCCAACTCTCCAGTCGTTTCAGTAATATGCCATGAAAACCTGCACTGAGGTCCAACAGAACCAGTACTGTGGATCTTCCGCAGATGGATGTCATTGAACACTTTGACTAGGGCAATTTCATTGCTGTGGTAACCATGGAAACCGGACTGAAAGACGTCAAGTGATCATTGTTAGGAAGCTATTGACATATGTTTCAGTAATTTTGCTAATAAATGCAAATAGGGGTAGGGTAGGGTAATCTCAAACACTAAGTACCAATGGTAAAATAAAAAATTTTAAAGATGTTATTCCTATAAATACACTCTTAGTCACAGCTCTTATGGAACATAAATAAAAAGTATCTTAACAAAAGGTTAACACAAGATATGTTGTGCTTAAAGAGACAATGTTGAGCAGCTTTATGTGCTAATTATACCTCTGAGGTTTAAGAAATAACCTGCACTGCTGAAAAGAATAATTGTAGATAACCTTATGAGTTTCTGTCAGCAGTGAGAATAACAAGAACATAATTAAATCAGATGGAAATCGTGACACTTTCACATTTGTTTTTGTGCTACAAAAATAATCTTCATGAGTTTATTGTTCAGATAAACAATAAAAACAGAACAAAATATCTCAAAATGGATTTCCTAAAATGTCCTAACTCCAAGACTTAAAATCACAAGCATACAGCAAGTGTATTAGTCTTCAGGTTTTGTCTGAATTATCACATGGGTTGTTTTCATTTTAAATCATTCGTTTGAATGTTTGTCACGGTTTGATGACCCAGTTTGTTCTAAGCTTCAGTTCACACTAATTTTTCATGATATCTCTTTTTTTCTATATATTTTGGTAATTTTTTTTACTCAATAAAAAGTTAGTTTGGTAAAGTCACATGACACAACTTTGACTTTTTAATTGTCTTGATGAAAGCCTTTTAATAGGACAAGTATTTAAAAAGTATAAATATAAAATATTTCCAAAGTTTAGCCACCTCTGCCTGAGCAGTGTTTGCAGAGGTTTTAATTTTTAATTTTCTGCTTGGACTGACCCACAGCCTGAGCCATTATCATAGATAATATCTGAGACATAATGGAGGAAAGCTGTGATTAAACAGATCCGAATGCATAATGAAAGGCAGCAAATAGTCAGCTGGGGTAATTTGCTCTTCACTACTTATCGTTTTCCTCCAGTGTTTGACATAATTAGAGGTTGTTGTTTAGGACAGAGCTGTCTGCCTCCACTCAAGGTAATCAGCACAAAAAGAAGCTTTACAGAATTTACACATTTTGAATTGTGGGGATCCTCAAGGGGAAGTTAAGCTAACCCAACACTTATATCTGTTTAGAGCTGCAACATAACATTGTTATTTAGCACCTACATGAGGATTGCTTGAGAAAGTGGCAAAAAGGTTAAGAAAGCTCGGAAGCTATTGTTAGATAGAAGTTGTGAAAAAATCCTGATATTTATAATTTGAGCTGCTAACTGGGTTGCTGTTGGCATGACAACCTGTTTGTTGTGCCTGAAACTCTTAGTGTTTATATTTGTAGTTTTCAGTAGCTGTTAGCTTGAGTAGCCATTAGCTTGACAGCGACTGGCAGTTAGCTTTCCCAGGTTACAAAACTTGTATTTAAGTCTTAAATGTAAGAAGTAGCTACACAAGTGTTGTTCTTTGAATGGCTGTTATCTTGAGTCACAGTTAGTTTTTGCAACATTAGCTTAAGTTGACAAATAGCTTGATTCAAAGCAGCTTTTCTTGAATAGCTGTTAAGTTGTGTATTTATTAGCTTGATATTTCTATTCTATCTGATTTCTGTCTGATTTTCCAAAATGAGAATCCGCTGACAGTTGTTTAGCAGTAGTAAGATATGGACAATTCACAACTCTGTCACAAAACCCCACCTAGAAGAGCAAGCTACTGTACACTGTCAAAATATATCTTTATTTCTAATTACCTACAGGGCTTTTTTTGGTGGAATAAGTTTAATAACTTCTATTGAAAGTCATTAAAATGTAATGAATTGAGGCATGTGAATAATGAAGTCTTCATCATTATTCAGAAGAGACGAGAGCTGTGGTGCATTTCAACTTCCAACACGTTCTAATAGTATTTTAATTTTGCTACATGTATTACACAATATGGAAAATTAGAGCAGCAGCTAATGCTCCTAAAACATATTTTTTAGATTTTAATTTGAGAGAAAGATTGAGTGCATCCTCTCTGTAGGACATTTTATAAATTCAGGCTTCATATTCTGGCTAGACTGGTTACAACTTCTCGTCTTTTTTCCGGAGTTTCAGAGGAGCCGATTCTGCCCAGTCATAACAGACGAATAAAAGAATCAGAAAATCTGTCCAAGAAGAAAATTAAAGTGGACCTGTTATGCAAATTGTACATTTTACATGTTTTTGTACTTCCATTTGGGTTTCTACTTCTTCTAAAAACAACCCAAACACTTAAAAAGACAATTCATCCAGTTTTTGGCAATAGTTAATGTTTTTTGGTTTCAAAAACCTCCAGAATGTGATGTCACAAACCAGCGGGCACTGTGGCGTTACCTAGCAACCCCTGCCGAACCCAGCCCTGTCACCTAGCAACCCAAGTTGAGCTGCACGACATTATGTAAATGACTGCTGGAAAAGACAAACGTTTAGTTGTTGACTTAACGTCCAGAAATGACTTCCTAAATTCTTGTTGGTTGTGCTGGAGACTCCACTTCTGCTTTTCAAAGATGTACGGTTGTGTAATTGCACATCTGTTTGCAGGCATTTTCACATCCAAGTGTAAACATTGAGTTGGGGGCCAGCAGCAGCTTATTTGGGTTTAAAGTGATGAGATGCGCTGCGACGGTTCATTCTGACTAAAAATCTCAAAATTTTACAAAAAATGTAATGAACATGTTTTGTACAGACCATAGACCTATAAAAACCTGTTTAAGGAACCACAATGGGTAATAATTAAGAATCCGCTTAAAGAATTGACTCCAACTTCACATGTTGGGTTTCTTCTCACACCAGGAAGTGACCTTCCTTCCATTTCATTCAAAATATCCTCCACAAGCAGCGTGTTCCCACAATCCAAGAAGAATTGGTGATGATGAGTGAAGGAAGCTCAATATCACAAAACCAAAATGAAAACAAAGTCACTTAAAGTTAAAACTTTGACATTTTGGATCTAAATATCATGATAATGGATCCAGTCTGAACCTCTCCACTCAAAATAAACCCTTCCCTTTATCAAATATACTGCATAACTACACCAGTTATATTCCATAAGTTGCAAAAATTACAAATTGATTTTATTTATTTATTATTTGAAACATAAACTACTATTACTGATGATGTCATTGAACAGACAGTGGAAAATAAACTTGGAAATTTGTGATGCAGACCAATGTGAATCTAACAATCCTGAGCTCAGATTTATGTAATAAATGCAGAGATGCAGTCTGGGAAATAATCTTTAAACATTTATTGGTCAAACTTCTCTATTACAGGACTAGTTTATTAAAAGCAGAAATATTCATTAAACTTTATCTCTGAATTAAAGTGGGTTCAAACAGCAGTTATTTCCTCTGTTACTTCTTGATCTTCAGTCTGACCTCATGATAAATTATAAGGTCACAAAATCAAAACAGAGCCTTCGTGTGGACGGACTCAGACTGCCTATTATTCCCAGGGCGTTTTCTCTTGTGTTGGAAGTTTCCTTCGTGTCGGCTTGACTTTTTGTTTTATTTACAGACAGTGACTCATGAGTTGGGTAACCAAGAAATCGAAGCTTTCTTTTCTTTTGTTTTCTTTTTCGTTCTCTTGGGAAAGTTTGGCAAAGTCCAAAAGTAAAGGAAGCAAAAGTATCTCTGATATGTCATTAATATAATTTGATGTGGATTGGATCATCTCTTGCACTTTAGTCAACAAACCACCTGAACAATGCAAACTCCCAAGAGTGGAAGAGGCCAAATCAGAAAATATATTGCAGATATGTGTTTTTATCCACAAAATCAATGTTAGTTGCAATAAAAGTAGATAAACTAAACCTCAAAAGTACCAATAGTATATATGTTTTCATTAAGTAATTGAAATTACGAAACTGAATTAGCTTAATCGAAACATACCAATTAAAAAAATAAAATAAAAATGCTGATTTCAATAAAAAGTTGTCTGCTGTGTTGAAATAGATATATTTATCAGAACTGCAATGCAAACATTTTTTTTGCGTCACATGATTTTTTTGCATGACACGCGAATGTTACTACTGGCAAAAATGACAAAAAAGACGACAGGAAGTGGTACGACGAAGCTTCCTGTCACTCCGTTTTTGCTTTCATGAAACCAGAAGCTGCGCTCAGCGTTTCCTCCAGAGGATTTTGTGTTGTTTCCCTCATTGGTTCTTGGTGCAGTGCCCCCACAGGTGGGGAGGGGAACAGGTTATTCAAAGTGTTTGTAAACAAACCGCACCAGCTGAAAATGTAACAAATGTTGCAGTTTTTGCCACAAATTTAACAGAGTTTACATGTTAAAAGCATCAGGAGGTAAACCTAATTTTTAATGAAGTGTGTGTGTTTACCAGTTTGTATTGCAAAACCAAAATGTGGACAGTCTGGACTGTGACGTCATATTTTCAGGTGAGCATACAGACAGTAGTCTTCTATAAAAAAGAAAAACAATAACAATGGTTCAGGAGGTACAGCAGCGTCTCTTCTTCTTAATAAACCTGAGGGAAACCATGCTGGTTGAGAACATGTTGTTATTCCATCACTGCCTCAAAAAAACTCTCAATATGATTTTCAATAAGAAAGTTCTGCAGGAGGTCGAGTCGACAGAACAGGAAAACATTTTGTTCCCAAAGCAGAAATCTGCTGTCTACAAATCCTCTGAGTGCTTCTTTTCCAGTCAGACAGCGATCAACACAATGAAGCACAGTCTCACAAAAGCTGCTGTATTGTTAGCAAAACTTTAGAACCCAATAAAAGTGAAGGTTGCATTCAATAAAATTTCCATTTGCTCTCATTCTGATCTTTGTTCCTGTTATTTCCAAATGAAGGTAAAGTAGACGACAGAAAGCTCTTCAAAACTGAAGAACTGTTTCATGGTAAATGTAACACGGCCTTTTAAAGCTCTAATTAGCCATTAACATTTTCCCCCTGGTTGTAAATTTCTACCTTTTTAACAAAGTACCTTTAACATTATAAAGAGTCAAGAGTTTAATTTAGTCATTCTGCTTTCTGCCCCTCTTCTCGTCCATTATCAGGAGACTGATAAGCAGTTTAATAAGTGTGACTGTCTGTGTCTGATTTAATGTGATATAGACAAATATCCAAAAGGTAAAATAAAAAAAATGAAGTGTGCCTGTTATGAGTGAAGCTCTTTGACTTCCAGGGTCACAGTAATAATTAAATGCTGAGTTAGTGTTTGACTCAAAAGTTTTGTTTAAATTGTGTCAACTGTTTTGAAGTTAGAAGTTTACTTTATGGTATATCTAGTGCAAATGCCTTAATGCACTTGAAATAAGACAAAACTAACTTACAAGTAACTTTCTACCATTTGTAGGAGTTTTTTAAAGTCAATAATTCCTTAATATTGTTGAAAATTTAGTTTCACTGGTAGATAATTTCACTATTGTGGGAAAAATTTAATATTTTTTAAAATAATAATAGTATTTTTTTTATCACTATTAAGGAATTATTGACTTAAAACAAACTCAATACTTGGTAAGATTTAGTGTTTTTGCAGTGCGTGCAAAAACACATTTGTAATGTAAAAATGTAAAAAATTACATTTGACTCAAATGTAACGTTGGCATTAACGCTTAACATGCTGATTACCTTATGATGTATTTCAATATATTCAAATTCAGAATATTTTATTTCTGATGGGATTTTTTTAAAGCTGTTTTTTTTTTTACTCCAGTTCTTACCAGCATTTTTACTCTGATGATCATGTCATCCAGACAATTAGTATTTTAATACCAATAACATTTCATGATATATATCGTTACCGCCACTCATAACTTTTATACCATATCCCTCAAATGGAACAAAAAACATGTAAATGTGAATTTTACATAATACGCCCCTTTAAGAAAATTGATTTTATGTTTTCTCTGGTTGTTTTTGTTAATATTGAAATTAATTTGATGCCCAAAAACCTTTAATTGTGGCAAAAAAGTGAAAACTAAAATACTTTCTCATTGTATAATCCCTCCTGCAAGTTCTGACCAGACCAGACCAGAGCTTCCTGATTATTCATAGATATTAAATATCATCTCATTTCCTAATTATTTCCTCTATGCAGCAGCGCGCTCAGTTTTTATGGCTTTGTAGTTTAAACAGCAGAATAATGGAGTTTAGGCGCTTCTGGAGGATCGTCATCGCGTCAGAAATATTCTGCTTTTTATTCTCTTCAGTTTTCATGAAATCTCAAAAGATGAACTTCAGAAGATCCACAATGATTTTAAACCCTCAATGTTCTTTCCAGATTTGATTGTTTTTAGCAGATGAACATTTAAGATTTCTTACACGGTCGTGTGCAATATGTTAACAAACACTTACAGACATGCAAATTCAGCTGCACTGACCTTTTCTGGCTTTATTTGTTGTGTAAAAGATCTGAGGGAGGAAAAATTCAAGAAAACAAAGTGTGAGGTGAGAATTGTTTTTCAGCATCTCCTGCTAATGTCAGGGTCAGAAATTAACAGAAAATTTTCAGCATCGTTTTGATGCTGATTGAAACAGATTCCTGCATTTAAATAATATTTCTCAGAGGTGCTAAAGTTTGTCTTTTTCATTAAAACATCCTGAATTTTCTGAGCAACAGATCAGATAAAATTTGGCAAAATTTCAAAAGTTGAAAAACTGATTTTACTTGGAGTCTCTGCAGGGGTAGTTTAAAAAAAGTTGAATAATAATTAAATGTTATGCATAATCATTTAATAGAATATGCTTTTCAGTTGTGGTTTAAGATAAATATTAATTATTCATTAATTAAAACTAGTAGAACGGTTTTCTTTTGCCAACATTTTTCATTCATAACCAAAATGTTTATGTTTTAATGACATTGAATTTAAAGTCTTTTAGATTTTTGTTTGCTCTAAAGCTTACGATCTTCTATTTTCACATGATTTTTATTTTTTTAATTGTCTTTTATTCACCCGCGTTTCATAACAGCAGGCTGTTTGACATTCATTTTGTCAGAAAATAAGATATTCAGTGACTAATAGGAATTGCTTTGTCTGCTCAGTAGAACCGATTAAATTTTTTTGTGTGAAAACAATTACAGGAAAAAGGGAAAAGCAGATTTACATCATTTCACCAAATGAAATAGATGATAAGGTACTTTTTTTATAAGAGAATAAACAGTTATGTAACTACAGTTTTTTGTTAATGTTTGTAATTAGAGGACAAACTCTTGAAGGTTTTCGCTTCACTGCTTCACTGATCCACTTTATACTGAATTATGCTCTAAAAATGTTTAATAGTTTAACTCTACTATATGTATGTCTTATTTAAATATGACCTGACCTCAGGATGAGTACGACCTTCAGGAATATTATTAATGATAAATGACCTTGTAAATGAACAGGAGTGTTTCATTTATTTTAATGTTCTTTTTTTCTCTTTTTGAGTTCTGCTTGTTGTATTCATCAGGAATAATTAATGCTTTCATTGGTATTTTGCTTCAGTTCCCTGCAGAGGCTGCTTTCTTTTCAGCTTTTCTAATAAAGGGAGTAATTTAGTTTAGCCGTTATGTGAGCATCTCAATATTATCAAAAAGTAACTTTCTTCATTGCACAAAATAGTATTTGAAACAGCAATTATTAAGAGAAGAAGGGCAGACTAATCTCAGAAAATTTCTAGAAAAACCTAGGAAATTTTCAAGTTTGAAAAGTTTACAATTTGCTAGAAAAAATCAGAAATGTTGAGAATCTCAAAAGTCTAAAAATGTCAATCTTTGAAACTCATTAATTTCTGTTTTAATCTTTAATCTTTTTTTTTTCTTTCTACAACAGCTATAAATGCTCTTCAGTTAAAACAGCAAATTTTCAATTTAGTTTTAAAGTAAAGTTAAATGCACTACAACGATAATCACAAACCTATTGTTGTTTGAATCTGAACTGATTGAACTGTTTCCACTTTCTTTTCTTCTTCTTAGTTATATTTTAAACTAGAATTTCAAAACCACTTGAATAGAAAAATTGGTTTCTGAATTAAGAATTATTTCAAAATTGAATCATGAGCCTAAAAAATGGAATCGAATCACAAAACATTCACATCTCTACACTTCAAGACCTTAAATCCAGAATCCAGAACATCGAGTGAAATTACCACTTTCAGTGCTTACTTTGTGTTGCATCTGCAAAAGATAACAGTGCTTTTCTAAAAAGCTGTCAACCCTTCACATTTTTATTCACAGTGGTTCTTTAGTTACAGGAAGAAACAAAATGAGCGCTTCCTTTCCTCTACCAGATTCACACAGTGGAAAGAATTTGGCAAAATGTCAAATTTAACTGCTGTAGTTCCAACTTCCAGCTCAATCTGCATGAATAAAATCGTTTAAATCTCCCAGAAGGAATTCTGACAATTAGATTGATCATGTTTTTTAGTGCATTTATAAAGGGATTCATCAGGCATGTCTTATTCCTGATAACTAAATTCTTGTCCAAAAAGCAGATGCTAATTACCAAGTCAGATTGAGTTTATTTGAACCTAAGTGGCTGCTCAAAACATGCATATGTAAATATGTTTGAATTCCACCTGCTAATCTGCATTTACACTTTCTCGAACTAAAGCAGATGAAAACACTGGGGAAAAATCTACTTAGTTTTAAAAACTGGTGTGTTTTGACAAATGTAAGCCCTTCTTTTAATTAAACCAATGGGATTTTATTGAGAATATTTTAACCTTCTGCTGTTTTAGCGATGCTAAAGAGGCTAGGAGAAAATCCTTGAGGCACAGCAACCACAGTCAGCAAACACATAGGAGCCGTTTGAATTCATATATGAACGCCAAGCGGACCAGACACCGCTCCAGAAACAGGAAGTGGACTACAGCGCAGGGCATTTTGGGTAAATACAACCAAAGCGAACATGTTAGCCTAGTGCTAGCAGGAGAAATGACTCGTGTTCTAAAATCTGATGCTGCTCCACTTTTGTTGACATTTCATGAAGAAGGAAAATGTGCTCATCATCTTCTTCAGAGGTTTTCATGTCATTGCCTTTAGTGGTTCTTGTTGCAGCGCCCCCGCAGGCGAGGAGGGGAACAGGTTTTTCAAATAGTTTGTTTGGTTTGATATATTGCAGTGTAAAAGAAAACCAGAGCAGCTGAAAATGTAGTAAATCCAACTGAGTTTACCAGACAAAACACCCTAAAAACAGTTATTAAAAAATTTATTAAGAAACAGTTAATTAAGATCCTTAGTCCCATAATTATTTAATGAAAAAAATTGAAACTAAAATTTTCATTTATTTTACTCTGTGTCTCTGTTTAATGCTTTTCATCTCACATTTGTTAACTTAAAATGTATTTAAATAAACTTCCCTCTCTTCAAAGACCCCAACATGCACATTTTCTGATTTAGACACAATTCAAAGAACTTATTTATGACCTGAAGTCTTATATGAACACCACCTGTTCACATCCATGTGCAGCTTCCTCATCTGCCTGAACGTTTTCAGGAATTACTCATAATCACAGCAGCAACGAGCGCCTCGGCACTTAGGCTGGGAACATCAGAATACACTCGCTGACCGTTGTTTTTGCTCTGAAATTTATTTCCTCTTCTCAGCACCTCGACGCAAAACACCATCTTCTGTCTCAAGTGGAAAATGTGTTTTCTGCTCTTTGTGTTACTTGAGGTAATTATGTGTCTCCATGTATGCACAGTGAGCGTCAGAAGGAGTTCATTCATGCAGAAAAGCAGCTCTGAAGGAAACGTGTAAGTCCATTAAAGATGTTTTCTTCTTTTCTTTAGTTTCTTCGCTAAAACATTTTCCCAACATTTAACAATTACAGGACATCCTTAATGTGCATTCATGAGTTGTGATGTTTTATGTTCCTGAATTATATAACAACATCAATACTTCTTATTTCATTTTATGTTGCACAATTATACAACCTTACATCTTTGAAAAGCAAAAGTGGAGCCTCCTGCACAACCAACAAGAATGCAGCAAGAGGTTTCTGTGTGGTAAGTCGAGAATGCGTTTAAAGGGAATCTATCATGCTTCCTTGAAAAGGTGAGGAAAGGTCTATGGCCTAAACAAAACATGTTTTTCCACATTCTTAGATAATGAAGCATTAGTCAGAATGAGTTGTTTTAAGGGCCTCAGTCACTGTAAAACCAAATTAGCTGCTTCTAACTGAAAATGGCTGCAAACAGATGCCCAATTATACAAGCATGTATCTTTGAAAAGCAGGAGTGGAGCCTCCTGCATAACCAACAAGAATGCAGCCAGTGTTTTCTGGATGGTAAGAAACATGTTAAACTCTGCCGGGGTTGCTAGGTAACGGTGCAATGTCTTTTGAATGTGACTTGACAATAGAGAGGCGTTGTGAAACGGCTCATTTTCCAGACACCAAAAAACATGAAGTTATTGGCAAAAAACAGCTGGAAGTTTTTTTTAAAAGTGCTGTACTGTTTTTTGAAGCAGATAATACTGAAATGGACAAACAAAAACATAGAAAATTGTGAATTTAGCCTAATAAACCTCCTTTAACATTTCTTTTCACAGAGTAACTGAAGTAAATCAGAAAAAGGTAAGTTGGTTCCTCACACTGAATGCTGGTTTTGAAGATGTGATACATTGTGGAGATGTTACATTTTTTTGTCATAAATTCAAAGGAATCCTGATGCTTAAAAAGAAAAGTGTAGCTGGTGCTCCCGGTTTGTTTATCTACCCAAACAGCAGCTTGGCAGAGCTGCAGAGTCCAGCATGCATCACTGTGTTTGGGTCCAGCCTGTCCACTGCTTTCCCACACATTCCTCCGTCTCTTTCACACTCCACACATTTCTTTTCTCCTTTTGTTGCCCTGAAGGCTTCAGCACATTACAAAGCGATGCAGCGAGCTCAGATCTGGCTTTCATGAGTTCTGTAACACAGAACCAGAACTTTGTTAAAAGGCTTGAGCAAGTTTTTGTCTCCTAACATCAGGAAAATTCTCTGAAAGTTTTAGATCTGATGTGTATTTCACCAGAAATATGAAGGAAGCAGAGTCATTATAAGGAGCTTTTATGGAAATACATCAGTGCCATTAAGTGTGTTACTGCCAAGCTTTGCTCTCGGCATAAAAATGTTCCAACATGTCGGCCAACCAGAAGTCAAAATGTTCAACTATTATTCCATCTTCACGTCTGTGTAGCGCGTTATGTTAGCTAAAACTGCAGAATGTAATGGAGACACAAAATATAAAAACTAGAACTGGAATAATAGAAATGATACACCAAAGTTAGAGCGTTTTATGTTCTCATTTCCGAAGAACCAGAACGAACAGTATTCTGCTTGAATGATTTATAATAACTCAGAAATATGTCATTGATTTTTAAAATTCCTCAGCCTTTTATGTTTAACCGAAAGTCTAATAATTACGACAAGTATTAGGGCCATACTAAGAAAATATCAAAATTAACATTAAAATTACAAGAACAAAACTCACATGAGAATAACCTCAAAATAATAAGAGAATAAAATCTTTATATATATGAGAATGAAGTATTATTTTTAGAATAGTCATATGAAAATAGTCATAATAAAACAAGAATAATTCAAAATTAAAAGAAAAAAGTCATAATATCACAAAAATAGCCATAATATTAAAAGAATAGTTGTAATAATATGAAAATAGTCATAACATTCCGATAATAAAGATGTAATAATACAAAAATAAAGCTGAAATTCAGAGAATAAAAGGGCAAAATTACAAGAATAAAGCCGAAATAATACGAGCATATAAGTTATAATATTGCAACAATGAAGTCATAATATTATCACGTTATTATTGTAAATAATCCAACGTCTAAAATAATATTATCACTTTATTCTCATATTATTTTGACCTGATTCTCATGGGACTATTCTGTCATATGTGATTTTTCTGAATTTTTAAATATAGCGTAATACTCCGTCGTAAATAGCAGATTGTTGAGAGACAAAGATCGAGGTTTGACAGAGATTTTCTTGTCAGGTGGTCACATCTCATGATTGGGTTTAAATGAAGTGTTTATAAAAACCTGAGGCAGTGTGTCAGGGAGAGTCACAGGCAGAAAACCACCTTTGTTTTCTGAGGATGGCGGAGCAAAAACAGCAGAAGCCACAGAATATTGATGCTGTTTGAAGTGACTGGAAGTGAATTACAATGGGATCCTGCTGCCTGCAGCACGTCAGAGGAAAACTAACAAGTCGAGTTGAAATCTGTGGATCTTCTTCACAGCATAGATTTAAATATGTGATTTTTGCATTTATGCATAAATATTTTAGTGGAACATGAATACCTGACAGGTTCACATAGGAACAGAAATGGCCTGAGGCGCGGCGCTGCAGGGGGACAACGAACAATATATTACTACAAAATACACTAAATAATTATTTCAACTACTTTCTAAACTATTCATACACTTCCTTATTTAAATATGACTCACTTTTTCTGAATGTTGAGGCTGTGAATGATATGAATAAGCACACTACACAGGAAAGCCCTCCTGAATATTTAAAGAGATAAAGAAATAAATGAAGGTCTATGCTAAATTTGTTGAAGGACAATTCTCTTCCTCGGAGTTTGTGAATAAAATCCTAAAGCAGTTCATCTCAAGGGAGAAGGGAGTTGAGCCATGTGCTGCAAAATTCAAAACCTTTCTTCAGAATTAAAGATGTTGAAATGTTCCCCACATGTTTCTGTTTACCTCTGCAAAATAAAGTCAGTTAACTCGACTTAAACATACACTGAATAAAAAGAAACAGATTTTTTAGTTCAGTTAGAATTACCTAAATTATTTCTATTTGTAAATGCCAGAAAACGTTGCGAGAACTTGTTTTTTTAGAAGTTACTTGTACAGAACTGTTGATAACATCTGTTTTCAACTACACATATGCAACCTTGAAAAGTTTAATTTATTCCTGAAGTTTGGGTTTGGAAAGTGAAGAAACAACACGTGGGCAGCGTTCTCCAAGGTTTGAGCTTCCTCATACTGTAACTAACCCTCAGCCTATCAGAAAATGTTTCTGCACTTCAATTTCCTTTGATGGACGATTAGTAATTTGGGAAGAATCCTTCCCTCCAGCAAACTGTGTGGGCTTTGACTCCTTAACCTTTTAGACTCATCCACCAACAAAAAGGTTTCTGGATAACTTCACATAAAAACCGGAGCTGGACAACAAGACTCTGGCTACTTTGGCAAACACCTCAAGAGATAAGATGAGATCAGTTTGGAACTGAAGTGCAAAATAATCGAGATTACACTGACAATGGTGAATCTGTTCCCAAGGTGCTGTAGGAACTCTGACGTTTAGCCATAAGGCAGAATATTTTGTGTTAGTTTGTATTCTTGCTCATCACTGATGTCCCTTTTGGTCAGAAAACAGGGTTTCCATAGTAATGTTACCCAAGACAGGTTCAACTTTTTATGGTAAAAAAGAAAGAGGAGAGGAAAAAGAAATCCAATCCTCTGCTGCCCTCTAGGGTATTAATGGTAGAAGTGCAAGCATACGTAAATTAAATATATTAAAAAGTATCAGGTAAGAGTAATTATATGCGGTATAGATCACAACATTTAAACAAAAGACATATTTGCTGCCATTATGCAGTTGAAACCATAGGTTTACATTCATCAAAATAAAACACACAAACTTAGTTTACTGTAATTTTAATTCATACGTTCAACTTAATTTAGTTTTGTATAATACAATGAAATTAAATGACTTCCATTCTAACAAACTGATTTTTATGGACAACAAATACTGTAAATTTGGAAGCATTTGCTCTTTATTTGCCAAATATTTCAGGGGGAACAGATTATTTCAGACAGCTGAAATATTTGGTTCCAATCTGCTCTCTAACTTTGGCAATAAAAAAGAGAGCAAATGTTAACAAATCTACAGGATTTGTTGTCCATGATGAAAGGAATAAAACAAAACAGAATTTCACACAAGACCGGCTCCATTTCAGGCTGTTGGACGTTTTCCCCTTTCAATATGGCGGAGTGGTTGACGTGCAGCTTGTCATACATCGGCGACGAACTTCTGATTCGTCATCGTTCGCGTCGTTGAATCTGATTGGTCCGTTGGTGTTCCAGCGTTACAGCGTTCCGAGTGGAAACACAGACTCGCCGTTTTCCACCCGTTATCCAGCGGACATCGCATCTTGTCGTTGTTACAGCAGATGTTTAATTCACTAATTTGATGCAACTGACGTCGTTGTAATCGCAATCGCTTGAAGCGATATAAATTCCGTCTGTTTCAGGTAATTTCTACGGTTTTTGTCCTGAAATGACTTGCTAGCTACCTGGCTAACACGAGTTTACATTAGCTGCTGCTTCTAGCTCTAAAACGCCGTAATTTACTACATATTTGTCATTTAAATACAGTATGTGGCCTTTCTTTCACATTTTTAAGCAAACGCCGACTGTTCTCTCTTATTGGTCAGATTTAAACATTGTATTGAATGCTTTAATCCATCCTACAGTTAAATTGACTATGTGGTTTTTAGTTATTTTAATTCTTGTCCAGGTTAAATCTGGTCTCAGTTTTAGTGAAAATATTTAAAACATTTCATTCACACAAATGTATAAAAATCAGTCTCTGCCTAAATTACTACCTCAACAAATGTCTGATTTAACCCAGCTGTATAGAAGACTAAATAAAATAAACTATGTATGTTTTTCTGGAGAAGTTTAGTCTAAAACTGGACAGACAGCAGGGCCGGTCCAAGATTTATTAAGTCCCTGAGCAGAAATGGGAGTGGATCCCCCTTCCAGTTAAGGCTACTGGTGTAACCACATGTTACATTATTAAAAAGTCTCCATGTTTTCTATTAAAATTATTGATTTATCATTAACTGGAGGATAAGACATAAAAAGGGAACTTGCTAAGCCAAAAGTGCATATAATATATAAACATTTTGAATTTAATTTAAGATGAAAACACATTTATGCTTAATCCAAATCTCTTTAAGTGACGGTTCAATTTCACAAAAAGGAAGGCCATGTTATTGCATATTAGGCAAGAAAATATTTATTTTTCTTATTTAAGAAAAGAAAATTTAATTATTCATTTTGTGTCTTTTAATGTATTTTTAACATTGCATAAAAGTGGCTTAAGTAGTTAATTGAAAAATCTGTAGAATGTGTCAAATATTTTTATCTGATTAATGGATTATTAATATAATAGACGTAGTTTTAAATACAGTAATAAGTGACTAAAGCTGCAGATAAAAACATTTTGAGAATATTTGGTCAATTTAGTTTTTGTCCCCAGTCATGTCTTTCCAGCCGGACCGTGGGGGTCCGAGGGGACAGATGCCCCCAGGCCAGAACTACCTGAGCTCTCCCGCTCCCCAGCCTCCTGCTGCACCGTACCGTTACGACCCACAGACTCCGCCGGGTTCTGGTTACCATGGCAGCGCCGGCTACATGCCCCCCCACCCTGACTTCATGCAGTACCCTCCTCCGGCTCCGTCGCAGCAGACCCCCGGCGCTCTGAGTCAGTGCCCGCTGCGCCCGTCTTTCTCCAAACCCCCTCCCAATTTCCCGCCTCCCCCTTTGCCCAGCTCAGCAGGGGGTCCGACTCCTGGCTCCCAGGTGTCTGCTCAGACCTCCTACCCCCCCTACATGATGCCTCCGCCCCCACTGCCTCACCCAACCATGCCTCCGCCCATGAACTACCACCCCCCGTACCCTATGAACTACCCTCCTTTCCCTCCTCCGCCCTTCAACCCTGGCTATACCCAGACCTCCGGCCCCTTCCAGCCGGACCACGGCGTGCGACACGGGGGGCCGTACGCGTACGAGAAGTCCGCCGACAGCCGCAGGTCGCCAGAAAGAGGGTATCGTCATGACGACCACAGGCAGAAGAGCTATGGCTACGGCGAGCGGCACAAAATGGAGTTCAGCGGAGAGAGGAAGGAGCGCGGGAGGAGTCCGGACCGGCGTGGGAGGGCGGAGGGGGGGCGCTACAAAGCTGACTACGACAGAGGGAGGAGCCCGCCGCGACACCGGAGCCGGGAGAGGAGCAGGTAGGGGTCAAACTGATGGCCCGGGGGCCAAAACCGACACGCTTCTGGTTTTTATGTGGCCCTCCATCAATCAATTTTATTTGTGACATATTTGAACAACAAGGCAGTTCAAATGCTTTACATAAAATAAATAAAGTAATTGAATCAATTAATCACTATACAGACTCTATTAAAGGACATTTGCTGAGAGAACAACACAAGTAGAGAAATCTTTAAGCAAAACTGTATAAAACCAATAAATATTTTGTATTAAAAAAAATTGGCAGTACATATATTCTGCCAAGGAGTCCTCAACATCACCTGGTTCAAATTCTGTAAAACACAAAAAACTAATATTCGTTAATCAATAAAAATCTATTCAGTAATAAGGATCTCACTCCTGTCTGCTTCGTCACAGGGAGCGGTACCGCCACCGAGATGTTCGGCGATCCCAGTCACCCGATCGGTACAGGAAGAGACCTCGAAGGTACGACTTTCAGGTTCACACAGGGGTGCAGCAGTATGTCACCTTAAAACTGATGATGAATGATTATATTGTCATTTTGACTCAATTTTCAAGTAATAAAACGATAAGGTTATGATAAAAATACAGTCTCTCAAAGACCAAACTTTAATTTCCTCTCGGATACTACAAAAACACAAAGCACCAAGTATTTTTGTCTAGTTTCTGGTGCAAAAATCTTACTTTACTTGAAACTTACAAGTAACTTTTCAGCAAGAAACATGAGCTTGTTTAAGTCGATAATTTCTTGACATTAATGAAAAAGTTCTACTTATAAGTGTAACAATCTGCCAGTGGAACAAGACATTTGTCCCATTTTATAACTTATATTACTACTTGGTACGATTTTGTGTTTTTGCAGTGGATTAACTGGAATTCATTGTGACAGTGATAAATCAAAATGTTATCGTGAAAATATATTTTTCATGACAAATTATGACCAGTAAAGTGATCTTTTTCAGCGTTTTTTAGATTTAGGCCAAAAGACCGAACTTGAAATGAGTGGGGAAAAAAGCAACCAGAGTTCAAAACCACTTTTAGAAGATAGAAATCTGAAAGTGTGTTTTTATTTTTGTTTTGTGTAGTCGCTCAACGAGCCGAGACAGGAAGCGAGGGCGCTGGGAGGAGGAGAAGGAGCGGCGGTCAGACAGCTCCTCGGGGCCGAGCCGGGAGCGGAGCTACTCGTCCCTCCGGAGCCGGGACTCCGACGAGGCGTTCGGGGAGCGCGAGCGCGATCGGCAGCGGGACAGAGAGAAGGAGAAGAACGACGAGGAGAAGGAGGAGGAAGAGCTGCTGAAACCCGCCTGGATCCGCTGCACTCACGCCGAGAGCTACTACTCCAACGACCCCATGGACCAAGTGGTACGTTCTGCTCTGCACACTCTGGTTCACGGGTCAAACCCGGCCCGCCTTCCAGATCAACCCAGAACAGTTGTGTGCTTAAATATTTTATCACTCAAATCAAAGTGATTTTTATCTGTTCACTGCCAAGTTACATCAATCTGTCCCTCCAGTTGTTTTGCCATTTTGCACTGAATTAATCGCACAATAAATTAAAATTTCCACACTGCAAAACCACAAAGTCTTACAATTTTTTTTGTCTAGTTTCTGGTTCAAATATCTTATTACACTTGAAATAAGACAAAACTAACTTACTAGTAACTTTTCAGGAAGATATATGAACTTGTTTTATTTAATATTGATTTAATAAAATTCTAGTTCCATTGGCAGATTATTTCTCTTACATTTTTCTCATTTTATAAGTGAGATAATCGGCCAGAAAATCTAGAACTTTGTCACCTTTATTAATTCCTCTAGGATTTCATGATTGTTTTTTTTTTTTTTTAATCCTTTTTTCAATTAAAATAACACTTTTAGAAATATTTACAAGAAACTTTGGAATATTTGCGCTTAAGGATAACTTGACATAAACTAAAGCTGAAGCAGCAGTTTTGTGGAATTAAGAAATACTGCCACCTAGAGGTGGGAGTTAGCATCACTTAAACCCAAACAATTTCACAATTTTTATGAAAATGTGCAACAAACTCAGAATTATGCATTAGTGTGGAAATACGTGAAAGCATAATTGCGAGTTTATTGCAAATTGTATGCCAAAATGGTAAAAAAAAAAACTTTGGGTTTAAGTGATGCTAACTCCCACCTGTAGGTGGCAGTATTTTTATTTGCTGCTTTAGCTATCAAGTTATTGTCATTGAGTGACAAAAAGCCTTTTATTTTTGCTATATATAAGCAAAAGTATTGCAAAAATGTCTTGGAAATATTTCAAAATTTGTCATTTAGACTGAAAACAAAGTCACAAAAGCAATAAGTGTGAAAAGATGTTCGATATTATTTAATTTTAAGAACTTATTGAATACAGAGACAGCTATTTATTAATATTTTAACAGTTTTTTTTTGTGGATTCTGTTAATACATTCTGGAGCATTCACGGTGTTGATGTGGCAGAAAGTGAAACAGATTTTGACGCTGTGCTGTAGATCATCAGGCGACGCCTCAGATCACCTCCTGCGCGCTAAAAGCCTTCCTGATCCCAGCTCTGTGTTTTTCTCCAACACTCTGACCTTTACCAGGAGTCTGTGAAAGCTGCAGCAGGAACGCTGGCTGCTCTTCCAGGAACGCCAGAGTGACTGTAAATGTCGGAGTAAACTGATTTATCACGACTGTCTGTGCTTTTTCTGCCGGGACAGTGAGGATGTTATCACTGAGTGAAAAAACAAAGGGTGCAGAGTGACTTTGGCGCTCAGATCGAAGGTTAAATGGAGCCGCTTTATGGGAATGAAAGCTTGATAATTTAATGTGCTTCTCATTCCGGGACAAAATTAAGTTTTCACAGTTTTCAAAATGAGATTTCAGGAGAGTATTTGTTGCATTCTTAAAGCACTCAGTTTGTCTTGATGATCTTTGTTATGTGATCGGCCCACAGAGAGACTTTCAGTCTCTAGAAACCTAATATCTAATGAAGCCACTCAGACAGCCAACCGTGTCACTTCATTCTCTGACATTCCTGTAAATGTCACAGAAAGTTACATTAAAGTGTTCTTTGTGTGTAATAATAATTTCTCTGCAGGCGTTTGAGGCAGAAATCGCATTAGATTCACTTCAGTCCCCTTTAACCGCTGCTTGGACGTTAGAAACTGTTAGCATGTTTCCATCAACGGCTCAACGGATGGTGCTTTCAAACTTTTACCCTTTCCCTCCAAATCCAACAGCGATCATTACAGTCAGACACCACAGGGAAAAAATCTTTATGCCTGAATACATTTGCAAATTGTAATGTGTTTTTATGTTTCTTTTAGAGTAATGGCTTCTGGCGTATTTGTGACTTTGCTTTTTAAATTTTTCCCAAGAATTTACACATCATGTTTTGAAGCTTGTGATCTGCTCCTTAGCGCACAGAGATCCATCTCCTTTCTCTGTTTCAGGGCGACTCCACGGTTGTGGGAACCAGCAAACTGCGCGACCTTTACGAACGCTTCGAGGACGAACTCATAAAGAGGCAGGAACGAGCCAAAGCCGCTCGACCCAAATGGGAGCCGCCTAAAACCAAACTGGACGAGGATCCAGGTCTGTAGCCCAACGCTTTACTGGTTCTGCTGCAGTTTTTCATTATAAATTTTATTTGGGTTTAGTTTTTTATCCTGATGCAGAAAACAGTTACTGTATAATCCCAGTTATGAAGGGAAGAATGTGAAATAAAATATAACAAAATGACAGATTAGTTGTGTTTATTTGTAACTTTTATTATTTTTATTTTGCATGAAGATTTAATTCTGGGTTTAGACATGTTAACTGTTCACATGGGGAAAAAAGTGAGCCTTAAAGCGAATTAAATGGAAAGGTTTTTTAATAGATGGGCTTCATCAGATCATGAGGTCAACATGCTTCTGTACAATAACATTTTCTAAAATAAACTTCCTAGCTTCCTTCCTTTATCTCCTTCCTTCCTTGCTTCTATTCTTCTTTCATTTCTTTGCTTCCTTTCAATCTTCGGTCTTCTTTCCTTTCTCTCTTTTTTCCCTCCTTTCTTGCTTCCTTTCCTCCTCCCCTCCTTTCTTCTTTCTTTCCTTCATGCATTAATGAATCTTTATTTCCTTCTCTCTTTATCCATTCATCCTTCCTTCCAACCTTCCTTTATCAATTCATGCATCCTTCCTTCTTTCCTCTGTTCCTTATTTCCTGAATTTCATAGTTCTTCTGCAGTTCATTTCTTCCTTCATGTCTTTCTTCCTCTGATTCCTTCCTTCCTTTCTCCCCTCCTTCCTCTATCTTTCCTCCTTTTCTTCTTTCCTTGAACCGTCTTTATAATCATTTATTTGATGCCAGTCTCTTCCTGTTAATGAAGAGTCAGATGGAAATGAAGGCCGGCCTCAGAGTGGAAACTAAACCTTCTGTTTCCTTGTATTTACATGGTGACTCCTCTGATGTCGGTGACCTTTCAGTGACCTTTCAGAGCAGCCTTTACCTTTACCTTTTCGTTGCAGACGACAGCAGCAGCGAGTCGGACTGCGAGTCGGACGGCGACGGCAGCAGCTGCTCCAGCAGCTCCGACTCCGAGGTTTTCGACGTCATCGCTGAGATCAAGCGGAAGAAGGCGCATCCGGACCGTCTGCACGAGGAGCTGTGGTACAACGACCCGGGCCAGGTGAGACGAAACCAGTTAGCGCCCAGTTCAGACCAGTGAGACTGGGGAGGGTTCTGGTGGAGGAGCAGCTGGTCAGGGGGCCGGCAGGAAAAACAACCGAGGAAGTTCCTTTCTTCATTTCTATCATTCCTTCTTCCGTGTTTTCCTTTTCTTTCTATCTCTTACCTTTATATTTCTTTTCCTCTCTTTTCTTTCTTTCTTTCCTTTCTTTCATCCTTCCTTTTTGCCTTCCTCCCTTTCTTCCTTCTTTGTCTCTTTTTCCTTCTTCTTTTCTTCCTTCTCCCTCATTTCTTTCCTCCTTCCATCCTTACTTCCAACATTCTGCGTTTATTTTTTCCTTCTTTTCTTTCTTTTACTTTTTTCTTTTGTTCTTTTCTCTCTGTCCTTCCTTTCTGTTTCTCCTTTTTCTTTTTATCCTTTCTATATTTTTTCTCTCTCTCTCTTCCTTTCTTCATTTCTTCTTCTGTTCCCTTTTTCATTTCTCTATTTGTTCTTTCTCTTTCTTTCCCTCCTCTTTCCTTCCTTCGTTCTTTAACGTCTCTTTTATTACTAATTCTCCATATTGAAAGTTTCACCACTTCAGAAATATTTGCCTTTGATCTATATATCTATAAATTTACATCTAGAATATAGAAATGTACAGATTAAAGATCCAGATTCCTTCCGGATCTTTTCCGCTCCTTCTTTCGGTCCGGACCGTAATCTTCCAGTGGGAGTAAATCCCAGCAGATTAACTGTCCAGTCCTGCCATGTTTCTGTGACGCCATCTTGATTTCTTCCTGAACCTGTGAAAACCTCGGAGCTAAAGGTCGGCAGCCTGCAGCGGTTCCTCCGGTTCTACCTGGCGCCATCATGGATCACTCTCTTCCTCTCTCTCTCTGTCCAGATGAATGATGGCCCCCTGTGCAAGTGCAGCGCCAAGGCCAGACGAACGGGGATCCGCCACAGCATCTACCCCGGAGAGGAGGTGGGGCGCGCTGCGAATAAATCACCCATCGTGACCTTGACGCTGCGCCACAGCACGGCCAAGGGCAGCGTCTCACTCATTCCCACACAAAGGCCATTCTCTCACGGACTACAATAAATGTGACTCCATCGCCTGTATAAGAAGATTAAAAAATAGACTCGGGTCCTTGTGACTCACTGATTATGTTTTCATGAGAAGCTTTAGCTTCTGTTAGCCTCTTCAGTGGAAGAATAAAACACATTTTAGCCTTGACATCAGACCTTCATGCAGCACGAATTGATAAAAATCACGCATTGATTAATAAATCCTACAACCTACAGGAGGTATTTTGGAGTTTGATCAATTTGCACATCAGTCTTGACAAGATTTGTTGCATATTTGCTACTTGACATAAGATTTCAATCCACAAGAATATAAAACGTTTGTTCTCTGCAGTGAAAATGCAAAGTTTTTGTTATCAATTGTTTTAAAACTTATTCCAGTTTTATTTTTACACATCCTAAAGAATTCAGGTGAAAAACAAGCAAGCTTGATTAAAAACAAAAGTAAACCTTTGGCAGACTGAAATGATTAATCGATTATTCAAATAATTGTCAACTATCTTATCGATTAGTCATTGACTGGAGTAAAGAGACTCAAAAAAGGAAATTTTCTGAAAAACAACACATTCAGATCAGATATTAGACCAAAACTGTACAAAATATACATTTTGCATTAGAAACAGACCTTGACTCTGTAAATATTTTAGCTAAAACTAAGATTTGCTACTTGACATGACATTTTCAATTCAGTTCTTTACCAAGTTTTTCTAATGCAACGAAATAATCAATCATTTAGGAACTTAATTCAGTTTCATTGAGACACATCCTGTACAATTCAACTGAAAAACAAACAGTATTGAGGTAATAATCCTTCATGATTGAAACGATTAATTGATTCTTCAAATAATTCTAAACTCATATAGTAACTGGGATATAAAGACGCAAAAAAAGACATTTGCTAAAAGAAAACAAAAAACATATTCAGAGGAGTAATTCAGCCAAAACTGTACAAAATAAATATATATTTTACATTTAAGATAAAATAAAAACTGTCTGTAAATATACATATTTACCGATTAATTGATTGTCAGCTAGCTTAGTCATCAATTAATCGTTTACTGAAATAGCAGTTTTATCTGAAATGTATTTATTTTTTGATTGTAATTTTTGTTTTGCTGCCAGCCTTTGAAGCAGTGCCGTCCCATGAACAACAACGCTGGGAAACTGTTCCACTACAGGATCACGGTGTCTCCCCCCACCAACTTCCTGGTATGATGTCATCAGCGTCTCATTCCTCCGTTACAGCAGCTCAGATGTTTCACTCCACCGTTTTGACTCCCTTCTTTTCCAGACCGACCGGCCGACAGTGATAGAGTACGATGACCATGAGTATCTGTTCGAAGGATTCTCTCTGTTCTCCCACACTCCTCTCACCAACGTAAGTCTGAGGAAACGATTAATCGATTAACATGTCGGTCAGACATGTTTACTGACCAGATTTTAGATTTTAGTTTTCTGGTTGTAACCAGGAGTTGATAGTTTAAAGCTATAACTTCTAATTCCTCCAGCTTTTATGAATTAATTTCATTATGAATTGTAAGTTTGTGGGTTTGCATCATTTCATCACTGCAAAAATACAAAATCTTACCAAGTATTTTTTCTAGTTTCTAGTGAAAACATCTTAGTTCACCTAAAATAAGGAAAAACTAACTTTTCAGCATTAAGTAGGAGCGTGTTTTTAATTCCTAGCAGATTATTTCACTTATAACAAGACATTATTCCCACTTTATAAGTGATTCATTTATTATCATTCAGTTACTGGTGTAAAATAAAACTGACAGTATTATTGGAAATGTTTTGTTCCACAACACCAGAAATAAACATCAATACATTTAAAAATGTGGTTAAATGCAGTTCAGTGACATATGTCATTCTTTTTTTAAATATGTGGCATCCTTAAAAAGTTTATTTTAAATGGGAATACTTTTCAAGAATAGTATTTGTTGTTTGTAGCGCTATGATTGCTGCAACATGCAGTCACAGCCATACATTACCTAATACAAAAAATAAGTTATAACTAATTTATAATCACAATAATACCAAGAACTATTGCGATGAAATTATTATTTCATATTTCCAATGTTTATTCCAAATGTTTATCTATGAACTCAGGCAAACACAAGTATAGAGTTTTCTTAAATTTCCACTTTGATCTGAGTTTTTCTAAAATAATCATTTTTAATGACATGAAACATTTTTGTGGATGAAAGGCCATATGTCAAACATAATAGATATTTGCTATTAGCTCAAACAACCATTTTAATCATGAGGAATACTCCTGATTTTTACTATTCTCTCTCCCGCCGTCAGCGCTCCTTTGACCCTCCTCCAGTTAACGCACTGAGCGAATCCTTCCTCAGCTTTCGGCTCCAGTTTCCTCAAACATAACTTCAAAAATCAGCTTCTGGCTGCGGGTCAGCTCCTTTGTTGCCGGGCTGACCTTGCCACCGAGTCGCCACCGAGCCGTTTGAAGGCCCATCAGTGGCTGTCGGCCATTAAAGAGGACCGACTCGATCTGCAGCCGTTTGAGCTCAGCCTGGTTTCCGTCTCTTTTTAGAAAACTTAAACTCTGATTTATGGCCACAGATCTACAAAGTTTTTCTACACTGCAAGGATTTTTGTCTAGTTTCTAGTGCAAATATTGTAGTACGTAAAACGAGATAAAAGTAACTTTTAACCAAGATCTATGAATTTGTTTTAAGTAGATAATTCCTTAATATTGATGAAAAAGTTCCAGTTCCACAAGTGGATTATTTATTAAGATATCTTTATTTTAAGTGAGTAAAAGTCAGTGGAACTATTACTTTTCAGGGATGCAACTAATTATTAATTAACTAATTAGTCTAGTAATTGATTAATTGATTAGTCCCATTAAAAATGATCAAGGCAAATTTGACAAATTTTTCATTTACCTACTTAAGCCTTTTTTTTTTCTTTTTTTTTTTACAACATTAGAAATACATTAAAAGATGCAAATGATTCAGTTCCTTTTTTAAAAAATTGCTTTTTTGTTTTAGTTTATGCTAAAACATATTTACAGAGTCTTAAATGCAAAATGCACATTTATTTTGCACAGTTTTGTCTTAATCACTGCACTGAGTGTGTTGTTCTTTCAGGAAATTACCTTTTTTAAAATCCGTTTTCTCCAGTTAACAATTAATCGATCACTAAGCTAACTCATTATTTCAGTACTTGATTAATCACAATTAATCTGATTAAACATTTCAGAAATTATTATTAAGAAATTAGTGACTTAAAACAAGCTCCTGTAATGTTAAAGTTACTTGCAAGTTGGTTTTGTCCTGTTTCAAGTGTAGTAAGATATTTGCACTAGAAATTTAGACCAAAATACTACCGTATTTTGTGTTTTTGCAGTGTATCACACATGTTTGGCTAATGTGATCAATAGCATGAAAACCCTGGAGGACGCGGCCCGATCTGAGGCGGATAATTTAAGCGGGCCTCGTTAAAAGCCGGAGCGAGGCGGATTAGGAAACCTAAAAGCGCGGCGATATTAGCTCGCCGCTAGTTAGCCGCTGGGACAGACAGGACTGAGCGCTGCTCCCAGGTTAATCTCTTAAAACGAACCCCTGCGCTCCGACAACAAAGACCGTGTAACTGGGGAGATTAAACACAGAAGAGCTGGCTTATCCTTTTAGCCAGATTTCAGTTGCTTAATTTCCACGAGTCGGGCCTTTTTAATGCATCTGCCTGCGTGATTTTCTTTACTTTTTTCCGTTTTCCATACATGCTTCCAGTTTTAAAAAAAAAAATGGAGCTTTTAATGAGTTTTCCTTGAAAAGCTGTAACCTCTGCCTATCGCCGTGGTAATGAGACGGCGTGTCCTTTTCTTCTCCTTGTCCTCTGCTCCTTTCATCATCACAGATTCCATTGTGCCGAGTGATCCGCTTCAACATAGATTACACCATTCACTTCATAGAGGAGATGACACCGGAGGTCAGTAAGACACCATTTTATCTCGCAGCTCCTTTTTCCCCTTTTTCTTCTCCTTCTTCTTTTTGTTTTTATCTCAAACGGCGGAGTCCAGCGGCTAATCCGTTCCAGGAGGAGGAGGAGGAGAAACCTCCGGGTTTGACCTACAAAAGTTGATCGGATCGATCAGTCAGATGAGCTTTCAGGTGTTCTGTGAGAGTGAATGTTTGATGACATTTCTCTGGGTTTTCCTCCTTGTTTCCAGAACTACTGCGTCCGAGGTTTGGAGGTGTTCGCCTCCTACTTGTTCCGGGACATTCTAGAGCTTTACGACTGGAACCTGACGGGTACGAAACAAAAAACGATTGGCTTTAACATCGTCACAAGAAACTGATACTACCGCCTCTACACTGCAAAAACAAAGTCTAGTTTCTAGTGCAAATATCTTAGTACATTTCAAGTAGAGCAAAACTTTTCAGCAAGATATAGGAGTCTCTTTAACCCTCTGCTGCATAAGTGGGTCTGTCTTGACCCGGTATGATCATCTTTTTGCAATATCTTTGTAATGAAAAGTTTTCATCACTTCATATTCCAGGTATTTCTCAAAAAATATGTTACTGATACCATAAAATTAAAGTGTTTAATTTACCTTTTATATATTTTAAGAAATATCATGTTTTATATTAGTACCCCATTCATCCGAAAGTGGGTCAAAAATGACCCACATTCATTTCCTATGGAGTTGGTAAGAAATCTTTGTTTCCTACCAACTGCGACTCTCAGGAAAACATTTTTTTGTGAACCATACACACTGAGTCCTAAGTGTTACTGCTGAATAATATTTTATGGAGCAAGAACTTTTACAAATAATTATTTACATTTTTTCCTCACAAATGTGTATGATTGTCAATCATAAGTACTGTGACAGTGTTATTGTCACGAATCAACATATTATTCTTCTTCAAAGTTAGCCAACACTAGTTATCTAACCAACTAGCTAACTTTACTGCCTATACTTTATTGTGCATGTCTATTATTTGTGTGTCTGACACCCTGGATGAGAAAACCAAGAGAGAGAGAGAATGTGTTAAATGACATGGAAAACTTGTTGATCAATGTGTTCAAGGTTCGTTCTTTTATCATCTCAATAAGTAAAATAGAAGTTCAAAGTTATATAAATATATGCATAAATAAATGAGCTGGAAAAGAGTAGAATGCCTTCTCCAGGTCAGGGAGGATGTCCTGCCCCAAGTGGAGGAGTTCAAGTATTTCGGGTTCTTGTTCACCAATGAGGGATGAAGGGACCGGGAGATCGACAGGCAGATCGTTGCATCGTCTGCCGTGAATCGGGCGCTGTACCTGTCCGTCGTGGTGAAGAGAGAGCCAAGTTAAAAAGCGAAGCTCTTGATTTACCGGTTGATCTAAGTTTCTACCCTCATCTATGGTCAAGAGCTTAGGGCAGGGGTCCAAATCCTGCATGTTTTAGTTCTCTACCTGGTTTAACACACCTGGATCAAATGATTGCTCATTAGGAGGCCTATGAGGAACACTGACATGCTGAAAAAGTTGTTGGTACTAACAGGGAGAGAACTAAAACGTGCAGGATGCCGGCCCTCGAGGACCAAGTTTGGGGACCCCTGGCTTAGGGTCATGTCCGAAAGAACGAGGTCACGGATACAAGCGACCAAAATGGGTTTTTCCTGTAGGGTGTCTGGGTTTCTCTCTTAGAGTGAGAAGCTCAGGCATCCAGGAGGGACTCAGAGTTAAAGTTGAAATGTTAGCAAGAAACTATTTGCTGCATAGAGTCATGAAACATTTTAGATTGAGTCACCTGATTTCAGATTTCATTTTATTCATTCAATCTCAGGTTATTTGGACTTTTTGAAGCCTGTTTTCTCTCTTTTTCAGGTCCTGACTGCGACTCTGAGTCTTCTGGATGCCAGCGCTTCCATTTCATGCCTCGTTTTGTCAGATTCTTACCGGGTAGGACTTTTTAAAACCTTTACATGACTGAAATACGAAAGCAGCATCTCAGATTTCGCTGCCGTTTGTGCTGCAGTTCTCCTTTCAGCCACCGGGTGGTGCTGTTGCATTGTTGCTGCAGTGGCATTTGTCACAGCGGCTCCTGCCATCATGCCATCAAAAAGCAATTCCTCTCCCAGCTCTCCCAATTTGAAGAAGCAGCAGACAGACACTTATCCTGCTCTTTTACAAAAGCACAGCAGCGGCTAATCTAATGTTTCTGATGTGATCTGTGAGGAGGAACCAGGCTGGCTTCACATTTTTTATACAGTCCAGGTGAAAAGAAATGCACCCGCTCTCGTTTCTGTTGTGTTTCATGAATATCAAACTATTGTCTGGCTTTGAAATGACATACAGTCCAAATAGCTCTGCTGCCTTGCAGACAGAAAGTTCTGGGTTTGAATCTCAGCTTGGATTATTTTCCATGTTCTTCTTGTGCCATTGTAGGTCCAAAAACTTGACTGTTTGGTCCATGGGTCAGACCACTTTTTTGGCCCATCTCAGGGTGGAAAAGCCTAATGATCATTTTTAAAATGTCTCTAGATCATATTTTGGTTTGGTAGCCCTTCCAAAGTAACAGCTCTTGAAGTTAACACCCTGTTCTGATAAACTCTGGTCTCTGTTCGGTTGAAGTGAACTCTGATGCTGTTTGAATGTGTATGTGAATGACAAGCGGACTGGATACCGCTCCAACAGCAGGAAGTGGAGCATTCTGGGTAAGAAGCCCAGTGCTGAAAGGAGAAATGGTTTGTGGTTTTTAGCTACAATCAAAAGAGAAATTTGATAAACCGATCAAATCTAACGCCACTCCATTTTTGTGACATTTTGTGAAGAAGGTTCAAGTCTTCTTCAGAGGATTTTCATGTTGTTTCCTTCAGTAGTTCTTGCTGCAGCGCCCCCACAGGTGAGGAGGGGAACAGGTTTTTCCAATGGCTTGGTTAGTTAAACCAAACTAATTGATATTAATGAAAGTTTAAAGGTCAAAAGGTCAACCAGCCCTCCCAACATTACCCAAATTTAATATCTTTAAAATGATTGCAGCACAAATGAAAATTTATGCTGCAGAAACGTTTGACCCCAATTTCATTAGATTTGAAGAAGTCACTCGGGTATACATATAAATAACGCATCATATTCACGTTTTATATGATTCCTGCGTATGTTTTCTGTTGTTGGGTGATTGTAGACGGCGGGAAGGAGGTTCTGTCGATGCACCAGGTGCTGCTGTACCTCCTGCGCAGCAGCAAGGCGCTGGTTCCAGAGGAGGAGATCGCAGACATGCTGCAGTGGGAGCAGCTGGACTGGCAGAAATACGCAGAGGAGTGCAAAGGCATGATCGTCACCAACCCCGGCATGGTAAGGAGTTCTTTTTCTTCTGTCCTGAACTCTGACCCTGCAGGAAGCAGGTTGTGACATGAAGAACTTCCTCTGTTTTCCTCCACACTCAAAGCTTTTAGTGGGATGACATTCTTACCCGGCCTCTGTTTTCAAAGGATGAGCAGTAACTGTGTCCGTGTGAGGGTGAAGATGTCACAGAATGTGGAAAATATTCACTCCCTCAGATGTTTTATTGCTTTTATTGATGCTATAAATCAATCCTGAGCGACAAAATCTGGCTTTTTTGACAAAACAAAACTCTTTTAATAAGAAAACAAGCTGATATATACAGATGAGCAGTTGAATAAAAATATAAAACATAAAAGATATTATTTGGGTAAATATTCAAACCTTTCTCAATAAAGCTGCTCATCTGGACATTTTCAGTTTTTCTCCATTTTCTTGTTAAACGTCCAGCTGTGAACATGGATGTAGGTGGATCCATACATCTGATTTAGCTTCAGAAACTTTTGTTTCCCGCTCCAATCTGGGTTCTTTTCCAGTCTGGTCTAGGTTCTATTCCCAGTCCAATCCAGTTTCTTTTACAGCCCAGTCCAGTGCTTTGATTCCAGATGAATCAAATCATCTGAACTCTGGTTCTGCTTTCAGCAGCGGTGACCTCTGACCCTGGGATAAAACGTTTGGACGATGAGGGAGTCCGGAGGCGAGTGGGTGCCATCCGCTCCCTCTGATCTCCCGAACCGGCCGACAGGCGGCTTGTGATCCGGGTTCTGGCGCAGGACGGGTTGCCTGTCATTCGCTCCATCATTCTGTGACGGATCGCCTCGTGGTTTAGATTATTTATACCGCATCCCGCGGCTCGCCGCTGATTGAGCGATGGCTGCCTGGTGGCTAAACATGTTGATACTGTAAAATGATTTTCCTCCTCCCTCTCTCTCCAGGGTTCATCCAGGAGCTCAAAACCCTTGAAAATACTTCAAATTCAGTTCGATGTTTGATATTCAAGCTGCTCAGTTTTGTAATAAAGTGCAATCTAAAGATTAATTAAAAACTTAAATCTGAAAAATTTTATTTAAAGTTGAAACCAGATATTTTCATCCACCTAATTAGGGCTGGAACTAATGCTTATTTTCACAATTGATTAATATATTGATTATTCTCTCAATTAATAAATTTTTATGACGATTAATCAATTAATCATATAAAAAAGTGGCATTTCTTCATTTACACACTTATGTAGGAGAAGTGGGTAACTTTGAAAGTCACTTGATAGATATCAAACTGAAGCGAACTTAAAATAAATTTGGCCTTATTATTTTATTAATTGATTATTCAATCAAATATTTTTGACGATTAATCATATTTAAATTGCATTTTTCCTATTTATCCACTTGGGTTGTACAAATAGGTGACTTTGAAAGGCACTTGGTAGATATCAAACTAACGCAAGGTTAATATAAATTAAAGCTGCAACTCTTTATTTTAGTAATCAATTTATTGGTAAATTATTTGAGTGATTAATCAATTAATCATATTAAAAATTGCACTTTTTCATTTACCCACTTAGTTGGTAGAAGTAAGTAAGTAACTTTGAAAGGCACTTGGTGGATACAAACTATGTTATTTCTGCAATTAATGATTATCAGAATAAAGTGTGTTTTCTGTATACTAGGGCTGCAATTAATGAGTATTTTAGTAATCGATTATTCAATTGAATATTTGAACGATTAATCGAATTAGTCGCATAAAAAGTCATTCTGCTTCATTCTACTGATTTTCATTTAAAGCTTTTCTTATATACAATATTAGAAGTAGATTAAAAGATGCAAATAAACAAATAAGATGCCTAAAATTCAGTGGAACAGGATTTTGTTAGTAAATTATTTACAGAAAAAGGATTTTTTATCATTGATGCAAAATATTTATATTGTTTGTACAGTTTTTGTTTAATTAATGCTCTAAATGATATATTTTTTTAAGTTCATTTGTGTTGTTTTTATCTCCAAAGTGGGAAAAGTTTAAAAACGCTCAAAAAGTTCTTGACTTTTTCTGATGGAAACACGAATGCAGCGTCCTTCCCTCCCTGTTTTTCAGAAACCGAGCTCAGTGCGCATCGACCAGCTGGACAGGGAGCAGTTCAACCCAGACGTCATCACCTTCCCCATCATCGTTCACTTCGGCATCCGGCCCGCTCAGCTCAGCTACGCCGGAGACCCCCAGTAAGATCACAGCAGAAAACAAAACTCGGGCCGCCGCCTCCCCGCGGAGTCGGGGACGGCGACGTTTTCGCATGCGTCGTCACGGCTCCCGTGTTTCCTTGGGGGCGCCGCGAATTCGCCGTGCGTCTGGTGAATAGTAATGTAACATCCGGGGGGCTCCGGGCGACAGAACTGTACTGTGTTGCTGCATAATTAACAGAAGATGAAGATGAGGTGATGTGAGCGTTCTGACAACAAACACACACCCTGTTTACAGAGGCTAAATTTAAACCTGAGCTGATGTTTACAAACTTTAATTAAAACTAGACGGCTAACAGACACAAACATTAAATTCATCCACATTTCATCAACTTAGAAATTCAGACTTCAACTGTTTTTTCTGGATTGTTGTCAAGATTATCAATATTTTCAGACTTTATTAACTCAGTTTATTTATCTTCTCTTTGCTTCTTTGTGTCATTTTTTACTCCCTTCATTCATGTCCTTATTTTACTGCCTCTGTTTCTACTTTGTTTCCTTCATGTCTTCATTGTGTCCTTCTCTTATTTGTCCCTTCATTCCCTCCTTTTTCCTTTCTATCCATCTTTTGTTCTTCCTTCTTCATGTTCTTACATTGAACATTGTGTTCTTCCTCATCTCTTCATTTATGTTAATCCTCCTTCTTTCTTTTCTTCTTTGTTTCATCTTCACTTTGTCCCTCCTCTTCCTCTTATTCTTTATTTCTTGTCCTAGTGTTCATCCTTCCTTCTTCTTTTTTCTTACTCATTCTTGCTCTCCTTATTTTTTCTTCCTTGCTTCTGTCGTTTTTCTCGTCCTTCTTCTTGCTTAGTTTCTGCTTTTACTTCTTTCTTTTAAGTTTCCTCCTTCTTTTTTGCTTGCCTTTCCTAATTTCTTCCTTGCTTTCTTCTTTGGTGCTTTCTGTCTTTTTTTCTTTCTGGTCTTGTCTTTTCTCTTGCTTTTCTTGCTTTCCTTTGCTTTTCCTGCTAGTTCTAGTGAAGGACTTGAATGTTTATGTTTTCACATACATATAAATATCTAGATGTTTATCTGATTTCTCCTCTGTGATTTAAATCAGATAGATGTACGTTTCACTGAAAACCTGGACTATTAATCTAGTTTTGGATGGTTAAGCTGTTCTGATGGCTGTTTTAACAAACAACGGTGGTGGCTGCATCATGCTGTAGGGATCTTCTTCTCTTGAGCATAAAAAATAAAAATAAAACCTGCTAGAGGCTGAGGCGGAAGATAATCAACCTTAAACATACAACCAGATGTGCAAACTGTGTTTCAATGGTCTAGTCAAAGCCCAGGCTTGAATGTGTTTGAGAATTTGTGGCAAAGAACAACCCAAAAAGCTAAGAAAGTTGGTTCTACAACCCATTAATCCAGAAACAAATGCACACCGCACTTTTTAGATGTTGATTTATTAAAAAATTGTGTGAAAATTGTGTATTTTTCTCCTTTCGGTTCACAATCAGACACTATGCTGGTTTGTAAAGTTAGAACATGTAGGAAAGGTTATTGGAAGGAAAACCTTTGCTTGCTCTGTATGATAGAGAGAAAAACCAGAGAATAATAATCTGAAAATCCATTTTCCTGATGCTGTCGGATTTCTGATCGCAGCTAATGACGCGCGCAGTGTCAATGGCGGCGGCAATCGTAGCCGCAGACACATCAGCAGCAACATTTATTGACACTTTTTCTTCTTCTCTGCTCCCCACCCAACGGACACACAAGGTATGATAATGTCAGAGGTCAGGGGACGTTTGCAGAGGAGAAATAAATCAGGATGATGGAAGAGGAGTGAAATCACTGCAGAGAATAAATTAAAAATGACAGAAAAAGGTAAACAGAAGATGAAATCTGCAGCTTCGCTTCAACCTGCTGTCTGTTTTCAACTTGGGTCTCCATTACTTTATTTTTTTTATTTTTCTGAATCCATAAAAGCAGCACCTGACATGAACTGAAAGTGATTCCTGTCACATTCATGCCTGCAGGAGCAGCCGAGTCTTTCCTGAACTGAAGCAGAGAAACTAATCAGCATTCTGCACTGTGATTGGCCGCTTTATGTCCTGATGACATAAAGTCTCAGTTTGGGACTATTAAATAAAAACTGTTTACCTTGTTTTATCTTTACGTGAATATTCTGCAGTTAGGTGTTAATTTACAGATATTTTTCCGACATTCAGATGATTTTTACTCTGATCTAAGTAAAGAAAACAGTGCAATTCACATCCTTTAAAAGCTACTTTAATAAATTTTAAATAAATGTTTAGCATTTATATCTTAATGTCAAACTGAAATTTTTTTAATTTGTGGAGTAAATTCAGTCTTAACAAACCAGTTTTTGATAGATTCCACCAATATTAACTAAAGCTAGCAGCAGCTATTCATGTTAAATGCTAATCAAACTAACAGCTACTTAAGCTAGCAGCTATTTGCATCAACAACTAGTTATGATAACAGTTTGCTTACCAATCCTCCATATTGCAAGTCTTTTTTCTCCCTTCCACTGAACTTTCCATTGATATTCTTGTCTGCTGGATAACTGTAACAGTCGTCCCTACGACTACGGAGATCATAGCACGACATTTTTATATTTACATTTTTATCATCAAACTTTGCACCACTTTCTTCACCGTGTGTCATTAATCTGTTCACATCTCTAATTTAATGAAATAATGGCCGCTGCGCATGTTACACAGGTTGTTGCTAGGTAACCAAAGACTGAGTGAGTTAGTTGATGCCACCCACCTTGCTTAGCGGGCTGAGCAGATTGGACTGCGATTCTGGTTGTTATATGGTTATTTTATTGCCTCCTTGTTGCTTGTCTTTATTTCCCTACCACATTTTTTTTCTTCCACTAAACTTTCCGTAAATGTTTGCATACATCACTCTGTGAACAGCTAGCTCTTTTAGCAGAAGCTTTTTATTGCTAAAGCTACAGAGGGTGTTGGCGACTAAAATACTGTAAAGTTAACAGTCTTCCCTGTGGTTATGAAGGACATACACTGCAAAAACACAGAATTTTACCAAGTATTTTTGTCTAGATTCTAGTTCAAATATCCTGGTTCACTTTAAATAAGACAAATCTAACTTGTCAGTAACTTTTTCAGTAAGATATGAGCTTGTTTTAAGTCATTAACACCTTAATATTGATGAAAAAAATTGTTCCACTGTCAGATTATTTCACTTAAAACATACCATTAAGTACTTTTTTGTCAATATTAAGAAATTACTTACTTAAAGAAAATCGACATGATACAATAAAAGATTTGTATATTTATATAAATATCTTGTAAAGTGCATAAAGATAACATTTATTACATATTACTAACCATTTTTGTCTAGTTTTTAGTTTACTAAATCGTAGTTCAGTTGAAATAAGACAAACTAATTTACAAGTAACTTTTCAGATCGAAATAGGAATCAATAATTACTTATAGTGATGGAAAAAATTATTAGTTTATTGGCAGATTATTTCACTTATAATATGGGGAAAATGTCTTGTAATAAAATCATTTTTCATTTAATTGATCGACTTAAAACAAGCTTATTTATCTTGCTGAAACAATTTCTTGAAAGTTTGTTTTGCTTTATTTCAAGTTTAAGATATTTGCAACTAAACTGGACAAAAGTTATTGTTAAGATTTTGTTTTTGCACTTCTGTATTTAAAAATAGTTCTTTTAATCATCTTCAAG
Source organism: Brachyrhaphis roseni (assembly GCA_903066815.1). Lineage (NCBI taxonomy): Eukaryota > Metazoa > Chordata > Actinopteri > Cyprinodontiformes > Poeciliidae > Brachyrhaphis > Brachyrhaphis roseni. Next base: position 50,395 of record CAEFZY010025558.1, on the reverse strand, counting down.
CGATTATCACCAAACTTAACAGAAATAACTCCACTTTTTCCGCCGTGTGTAAATAATCTATGGGCGTTTCTATGATTTTGTGAATCCTGAGAACATCAGCAGGACAGGCGGTTTGTTCCTTCCTGGAAGTTTTCAGTGACGGAGATTCAGATGAAAGTGTCTGAGAAGCGTTGGAGAACTTGTGGGTAGAGAAGCAGCTAATGAAAGCTTCCCAGAGAGCCGCGGCGGATCCGTGGAAAGGTCAATGCGGCGGGTTGGGGACCGCCCAGACTGGACCGACTCTCCATCGTTGTGAGCGGCGGCGGCGGCGGTCAGCTGATAATCGGGGCGGTAAAGCCGCCTCAGTCCTTCGCCTCAGCCTCTAATGAAGTCCCCACTAATAAAGCTCTGAAATTCATCCACTGCTCTCCTTCCTCATCAGTCCACACTGAAAAAACACAAAAACTTACCAAGAATTTTGTCTAGTTTCAGTTGAGCATGGTACACAGTCACAGTTTTCATCATTTTATAATTTATTTGTGTGTAAACATTTGTCACCAGGTATTCAGATGCTTGATATCTTTGTGTCTTTTGATAGAAATTTACTTGAAAATCTTTATAAAGTCTTATTTCCAGCTTACTAACTTACAAATAACCTTTCAGCAGGAAATAGGAGCTTGATTTAAGTCAATAATTCCTTAATATTAATTAACAAAGGTGCTAGTTTCTCTGGTAGATTGATGCAGTTATAACGACATTTATTTCATGAAAAGTGGGAAATAAAATCAGCCATTGAGACAGTATTTTTTTCCTGTTAAGTTAAAATGTAACTATTTGTTATTGTATTATGTTTTTACTATACAAAACACTTTGAACTGCCTTGTTTCACTGCAAAAACACAATATCTTACCAAGTAATTTTGGTCTACCTTAGTGCAAATATCTTACATTTGAAATAAGACAAACTAACTTACAAGTAACTTTTGAACTTGTGTTAAGTAATTAACTTGGGTAAAGGTTTTTAACACTTGGTAGCAATTTCATAACATGAGAAATTGTAATATTGTTGACTTAAAACAAGTTGCTATTTCTAGCTGAATAGTAACTTTTAAGTTAGTTTGGTCTAATTAGTCCACTAATATATTTGGACTAGAAACTAAACCAAAAATACTTGGTAACATTTTGTGTTTTTGCTTTTTAAGCACATAGTATTCACAGTGCACTGCAAAAACACATTTTATAAAGTAATCTTGATCTAGTTTCTTGTACATTTGAAATGAGATAAAACTAACTTACTTGTTTTTAGTAAATAATTTCTTAATATTGATGAAAAGTTCTAGTTCCATTGGCAGATAAATTAATTTATTAGACATTTTTACCATGTTATAAGTGAAATAATGTCAATGAATCTAGTTTTCTGTCATTAATATTAAGAAATTGACTTAAAACAAGCTCCTCTATTTTACTGAATAGTTACTTTTAAGTTAGTTTTGTCTCATTCCAAGCAGACTAAGATACTAGTCAAAATGTTGTGTTTTCGCAGTGCTCTCTGTCCTCAGTAATCATAAGTGAATAATGGCGGCTAAACGAGGAGAAAGTCTGGTGAATGGGAGCAGAACGGCCGCAGTCGGCCCCTCGGTGCATCAATCAGGGCTCTGATTGAAAAGAGAGAGTGGATGGAGGGAAGGGGGGTTCATGTCACCTTGCCGATAACGCCCGTCCTCCTTTCACATGCAAATCACAGCAAAGACAATGACATTTTATAGAGAAATGAGGCTTGAAATGAGCGTTTGAGACACTTTCTTTTTTTCCGCTTGAACGATAAAACAGAAACAATCGACTCGAACTTCGGAGCTCAACATCAGTTCTTCAGCAGCTGATAGCGGAGTTCAGTTATGTTGGAAATAAGGCAAAATAAACATGAAAGATGATTTAAAAAAATTGTTTTCTGATTGCAGGTACCAGAAGCTGTGGAAGAGTTATGTGAAACTGCGCCACCTGCTGGCCAACAGCCCAAAGGTCAAGCAGATCGACAAGCAGAAGCTGACGCAGAGAGAGGTGGGTGGAAAGAAAACTGACAAATTTTATCTTCTCAGAACGGTTTTCATGAAGATAAAAAAAAGAATTTAAAAAATGTTTTTGTCTGCTTTTGTTTAAAATCTGCTGCATTGTCCTTTGAGTTATGAAGCATTTTGCAGCTGCGTCTTTAAATACTAAATGGGTTTCAAAATGCATTCATTTCCACTGAACAGTCATAATACTCATAATATTGCTACCAAGTGATAAAACTTTAATCTACCAGGGGAACTAGTACTTTTTTCAATCAATATCAAAGAATTGTTGACCTCCTATGTTGCTGAAAAGTTATTTTTTAAGTTAGTTTTGTCTTATTTCAAGTGTACTAAAATATTCAATCTGCCAGTGGAACTAAAACTTTTCCATCAAAATTAAAAAAGAGTTTTTGACTTAAGACTAGCCTCAATTTCTTGCTAAACAGTAACTTTTTAAGTTAGTTTTGTCTTATTTCAACTAGAGGTAAAAAAACAAAAAAACAAAAAAAAACTAGATAAAATGACTTGGTAAAATAAAACCATTGAGTAAACAAGCTTTCACTTTCTTACTGGATTTTTACATTTTTACCCAACATTTCTATATTATTTTCTTAATTTTTTCCACTCGGAGGGTTTAAAATATTAAGTAACTAAATGTCTGACTCTTTCCCTGTTTACTTTTTGTTCTGGAGGCCTGGAAAAACCCGACTCCCTGTTCTGCAGAAGTTGTGCGGCTCCATCTCCGTTGTTTTAAGTCAGGCATGAAAAATGCGGAGCCCCTTTTTTTTGCTGCATAATTGAGATGAATTTGGAGCTGTGAATAAAGCGGCGGTAACTGCCCTCCTGAGCCGGGTGTGAAGGTCAGCCCGCCACCGGGGGAGCGTGGGCGGAAAAGGTTTGGATTTGGTGAAGTAATGACCATGCAGCCGCTGGGAATCCCTCAGCTGCAGCGCTACGCGTGTGGCCCAGAGAACCGGCTCCTTCCTGCAGATCCGGGATCCTCCTCCGGATCGTTTGATTCACTCTCAACCAATAACGAGCGGCAACTCTGAGCTCAATTAGTTTGTTTCCCAGGTAGCGCCGCAAAGCTCTCCCAGCTAACAGGCCCTGACAATCCCACTGTCAACATGCGCCGGAGCAATTAGTGAAGCCAAACGCATGCACACTCACACCGCGGGTCCGTCAGGCTCCACCAGGAGCATTAGCCGTGTCAGCGGCGCTGCGGCTTTGCTGCTTATTTAATGCCTCGGGGAGCACTGCGAGACTAAAGGCTTTGACGGGCATCAGGACACAACCTGTCCGAGGTTTTCACACCAGTTGTGTGATGAGAACCGGCCTCACACCAAAGCTGCAAACTACCACCCTCTCATATCGTTAAAGGCAGCCTGTTATGCTTCCTTGAGCAGGTTAGGGTGGATTTATGGGCGATACAAAACATGTTTGTTACGTTTTCTGCTCAAAATCCTCCTTAGATATTGAGATTTTAGAGCTGGTTTAGGGCTTCTGGTCACTTTAAATCCATATAAGCTGCAACCCAACGTGAAAATGGCTACAAACAGATGCACAGTTGTACAACTGTACAGCTTTGAAAAGCAGAAGTGGAGCCTCCTGTACAACCAACAAGAATGCATGCAGCAAGTGGTTTCTAATAGGGTTGTACACTGCAAAAACACAACTTTTACAAAGTATTTTTAGTCTAATTTCTAGTGTAAGTGTCTCAGTACACTTTAAATAAGACAAGTAACTTACAAGTTACTCACAAGTAACTGTTTAGCAAAATGTTGGAGCTTGATTTAGGTAAATAATTCCTTAATATTGATTTTAAAAAGTTCTAGTTCAATTGTTTGGTTATTTCACTTATTACAGGACATTTTTCCCATCTGATAAGTGAAATAATTTGCTAATTAACTTGAACTTTTTCATCAATATTAAGGATTTATTTCCTAAAAACAAATCCTTAATATTGTGCTATTTGAGTGTTATTTTAAATAAAAAAAACACACTTCCATCCAAGAAATGTTGAGCTAAAAAGATCAAATTCTTAAATTCACATTCAACATTTCCTCCAAACATTGAACAATAGAGACGTTGTAAAGTCTTAACTCAAAACTTCTGCGGTGGATTAAGTCTTCCAGTTAATGTAGCCCGTTTAACGCAGAAAAGTCAAAACTCTCGACGGAAAGTGAGGAGAACATGCAACAGATGTTCGCTCTCCTTTCGTCAGCCATTGATTTTCAGGAAGCGTTTGGTGTTTGACCTCAGCCTGATCCAAAATATAAACAGTCCTCTCAGCAGAAGGAGATGACGGCAAAAGTCAAATGTGCCGTGACTTTGACCAGCAGAAACAGAGCGCCTGTACCTCCCTGGTTAATTATTTACTTTTCTTGTTTCCCTCAGTTCTCTGACCCCGCTGCAGCCCCTGCATAATAAACTGTTTACATACGATTCACGCTTCTCTGTGATGACTGCTTTCCATATACAGTGGCTGGCTGGCTGTCCACAGGAGGGTTTGCCGTGTGTGGTGGTGCATGCGCGTGGGCGAGCGAGTTTCTTTTTGATGCACAGTTCAAAGTGGGAAGGCATTATTTATTCATGCCTTTGTTGTTCTTATTTCCTCGGCGAGTCAAAAATTCCTGGCATTCCATTTTAGGCAGATCACGGCTAACGCAAAGCGAGTCGATGCTGTCTCTGCTGAATGAAACACACGCGTGAGCACACACATTAAGGAGGCGCAGTCTGTCAATACGGCCTCCATCTTGGTTATGTTATATCCAGGACTGCCTTATATCTGAGTCAGACATTCTGGTCAGTCTCCTGACGTTAAGGTTGGATCTGTGTCCAACCAGCTTTGTGAGATCCTGTTTGAGTTTCAGATGGAATATAAGAGAAACAAGTAGATTTAGGGGGGAAAAGATTGCTTGAATTCATATTTTGATGAAAAGAAGAACCACTTTCACACTGCAAAAATACACAATCCTACCAAGTATTTGTGTCAACAGTTAGCCTTCTCATTGTAATGGTTGTATGTTAACATTTAGCATTAGCCTGCTAATTCTGGCATTATGTCAACAAGCTAATGTTTACATACTAACTTTAGTAAGTTGACATACTAATACTACCACAGCAATTAGCTTGCTAAATTTTGTGGTAGTATTAACATTAACATTAGCCTGCTCTTTTTGGGGTAGTTAACATTTTGCTTTAGCTTGCTGAAGTCTGTGTTAGTATTTTACCATTTAGCATTAGCCTACTAATGCTAGCATTAGCTTTAGCCCGTTAACATTAGAATTGTAGCCTGATTTTGGGGTAGTAAGTTAACTTTTTGCTTTAGTTTACTAAAGTTTGTTAGTATTTTACCGTTTAGCATTAGCCTACTAACACTTTGTCATTAGTTTTAGCCTGTCAACATTAGCATTAGCTTGTTAATGTACTATGTTGACATTTCGGTTAGTATCTATGGTGTAAAATTAGAACATAATTCTAATTCTTTTGCCTGAAACACAGGTTTTATGTTAGAAATGTACTCAAGCTGTTCTGCTTAATGCAGAGCAACAATTTGTGCTCTTGTTAAAACTGTGTTGGTGTAGAGTCGATGGCAGATGTGTTACATCATGATTAAACCTCAACGTTCTGCCATGTTTGTATCTCGTACCATGTAAGGTTGCAGTATGTTGCATGTGGCAGTCTGTCATGGAAACTGAGGCAAAACGAGGCGACAGGAGTGTGTTTTTGTGGACGGGGAGTCGTCTCTTGAGGCCGCGTTCAAGCCGATCAATAATTGACTGGCCTGGTTGTTTGGCAGGAAGCTCTTCAGAAGATCCGGCAGAAGAACACGATGCGCCGTGAGGTGACTGTGGAGCTCAGCAGCCAGGGCTTCTGGAAAACCGGCATCCGCTCCGACGTCTGCCAGGTAACATCCAGCAGCAACGCGCTGTCAAACTCCGCAACATGTAACGCATTAAAGCTCGGATCTCCGAGGATTTCACCTTTTTAAATAAATGATAGGCAATCAAAGCAGACACCTTTTTAAATCATCCTTTAATCAAAACATAGACGTAAAACCTATGATAATGTCAAAGAATAAAGGCCTCAAAGCTCTAAAGTTGTAACCAGAGTTTGAATTGAGTTTCTGTTCTTAGAATAGTAAAAATCATAAATCGAATAAAAAAGAAATTCAGTGACACACGAAGGCGTTTTGGGACTGAATGAACTATTTCAGTTCCTTTTTTCCTTCAGATAGGAGTCATTTTTAGTTTCCTACTTGTTGGCTTGTTAAATATATCCTTTGTTTTTTTAAATTAACTCCCTATTGATTATTGAACATAAAAAACTAAAGGTCTGGTAGATGTTGATGAGCAAACCACCCAAGTTAGATTTGTCTTTTTAGCTGCTTTTAAAGGTGTTTATAACCCTTTTGTTTCACATTGCAGGCATGATTTATTGTATTTTATTAAATTAAATTTACACTATTGATGCTGTGCAACACGTAAAATCTTCTAACTGTAATTACAACTTCAAGTCTTACGAGGGTTTGTCTCTAAATCATATTTTACATCTAGATTTTTTTTTAAATCCCTTGTTTTTCTGTCCACAAGATCTCAAGCTTGAATTATATTGAACTATGAGCCATTTTAACTCAACATGCCTCCAAACTCAAGTCCTGCTAATGATTTGATTGAGACAGGTGGAAGCAGAGAAACTCTAAAATTTTTAAGACTGAATTTTGACAGTTGTTCCTCCTTTTTCCCACTGCTGCCACCACCGTGTTAAATAACAGTGCATCAGGAGAAGTCAAGTTTATTTGTATCAATTATGCTTCTGTGGTGTAAAGCAACAAGGCGGTTCAAAGTGCTTTACATCATAAACACTTGATACTGTAACCAATTAAGAAACAAGCAAAAAACATATTTTGTCAAAGAAACTCAAGGAAATAAACATCAAATATGTTGGTCAATGTTCCTGTTATTACTAATCTAAAGCCTTGAAGGAGCTCAGTGTTTCGGCTGTTTTGCAGTTTTCTGGAAGTTTGACACTCTATACCTTTGTTTGTTTGCAGAATTGAAGATGAAGGGAGTTTAATATAAACACACATTACATGGAGGAACATGGTGGTGGCAGCATCATGTTGTAGGGACAAACATGGAAGCCACTTCCTGTGTCAATCATAGTTGGGGAATAACTAATTACATTCATTCATTAATTCATTTACATTTACTTGAGTAACTGTTTTTTTTAAGTACTTCTATTTGTTTTTTTACGTTGAACTTTTTACTTTTACAGTTTCTGTTATTTTTTTATTGAAAGAAACTGATTTGGAAAAATTATCTTTTGTCTGATTTTTTTGTTTTTTTTGTTACCTATATGAATTATTCCCAATCCCAAAATTTTCTCTTAACTTCACATTTTGGTTTGTTTGATTATGTAATTTGTAAATATTAAATGATTGATAATTTTATCTCTTACTGAAGAAATACTCAAGTAATTTCTTATCTACTTTCTATGTTTATTTGAGTAAACATATGCAAAAGTATCATTACTGTTAAATACAATTTTTGGATACTTTGCTGACCTCTGGACCCAATAAAGTTAATAGATAAAATATTGTAACATTATTTGTTTCACATCCAAAAATCAGAAACTTCTAACTTTTGTGTAATTTTGTCCGTTTTGCATGAATGCAGCTTTGATTCTTTTTCTAATTTCACCTGCTGACGTACAGAGTTGCCGATCTGTCTCTGCTAATAAAAAGGTAACTGATGGGAATGAAAGCTGAATTTCAAAGTGAAACAGAAAAAAGGAAAAGCTCTGCGACGCGACGTTGCTTCCAGAACATCCTCGTGTCTGTGGCTCCACTCAGGCAGACGCTGTCAGAAACTTTGCCTGTGATCTCTCCTCTATCGCCGCGCCGCGTCTCCGTTCGAGTGTCAGAGTCTGTATGAGCAAAGTGGACCCCTGCAGAGCTGCAGCACTTACACCGTTCATCATGCGACGACTCCAACCTGACAGTTTATTTACATGCAGCTGCGCCGCCGCGCGCCGTTTTCACCTGCGACGGAAACGAAACAGGGCGGGAATTTATTTTTATCTTTATCTTTATTTCAGGGGAATATTTAGTTCTTTTACGTATATATGCCTGTAATTTAGCAGATCTAATGAGGACTGAACTCCACAGCTGCATGTTTTGTTGAGTTCAAACTGGTGCTTAAAATCCTTGAAAATCCTTGAATTTCAACCGGATGATTTCTGTATAAAGTCCTTGGAAGTGTTTGATGTTTTATCTGCACAGTTTTGTGATAAAGTGCAATCTAATGTTTGATTAGAAGCCTAAATTTGGAAAATGTTTACAATTTAAACCAGATATTTTTACACATATTATAAAGAAACACTAGATCTGTTTCCATTAACGGTAAAATTGTTCTTATCACATAAACAAACAAAACCCCACAGTTGCAAACTTTTTTTTTTTCGACATTAGCGGAATATTGACAAGTTTTGCTCACATTTCTAAGAAAAACGCAGCAAATAAAAATTTTTATTCTTACTTTCCGAATTTAAATCTAGCTAAAAGTTTCTTGTTTTAGGTCAGTTAGTGTTACCAAAATTATTTATACTTACTAAATTTCTGAAAACTAAGAATTTTTTTTGTAATTTTCTGTGTATATTGTTTTCAAGTATTTAATATGAGCTGAAATGTCATTTACCTTAACACAATTTATTTGGATTGTTTCGTGGAAATGAAAGTTTTCTCATTCTTAGTGGCTCAATTACTCAAATTGTGGGTTTTGCCTCTGCAAAACCCACAATTTTGCAGAGGCTGTGTTTCCATAAAATAAGAAATTAAATTTAAATCACATGTGAATAAGCTTGTACATGTGACAAGTCATTAAAAATGTAAACAGGAGATATATTCATAATTCAGCCATCAGAGGAAACGTCTGGCGTTGGCTCGACAAGCCCCGCCTACCTGGTAGTGGCTACAATCACGGCGTTTAGGGGAAATTATAGTCCGCCATTTTACAGAAGAGTTCTGGATTCAACTGGACTAAAACAACTTTTTATGAACTGCATGATGTTGCGAGAGCTCTGATGGAAAACCATCATCCTCCAATCACTTTCACTTCCTGTCATCTTCCTTGGCGTTTCCACCAGTAGTAACATCCTGTTGTTGATCATGTGACTCATGTGATGCGAAAGAATTTATTCTATTGCAGTTTTAATGAATGCATCCATTTAGATTAGAAAAACCACCTCATCCTAATGCAAAAACTTATCAAAAACATGAGTTTTCTTTTTTCAAAGTTAAAGGGAATTTATTTGCAACTTCAACTTGTCAATTTTATGTTTAAAGGAAACGCAGCTGTTGATCGCCTTATATTTTGTGCTTTAAACGTTATTGAAATTGAATTAGTGTTTGTTTTCAGACCAGTCAGGTGTATATCTTTACATTGTTCCTGCTTTAAATGTAGACATATTACTGTGTCCAACAGAAATAAATGATATAGTAGTGAATTTAAACTATTTTTATTTACTTCATTTGTGTTGTTTTGTCTCCAAAGTGTGCTGGAAAAGTTTGAAAACCTTCTTTAATTTATCGTCCGCTCTGCTAACGCCGGCCTCAGGCGATAACTGGCGGCAGCTCCGTTCTCCGTCTCCGTCCCGGTTACGTCACCGTCCGCGCCGCCGTCGGCCCGCGGCTGATCCTCCCGCTCACGTTCGGCGAGGAATGACAGAAAGTTGTATCCTCACGAGTCAGACCCCGCTCCCCGCGAGGTCTGCCAGGGAAGAATCCGATCCATAATTGCTGTCCAATTATATTTGCTTCAAGCTGTACCGCCGCGACTAATTGCTTCATGAATAATTTCAGTTGGAGCCGCGGCGCTGCACTCCGAGCACTGCGTGACACGGACGAGCGATGGCCGCTAAAAGTGACCCCTAATTTCTTCATTTTGAAAGCCATCGGGTCTTTACAGGAGCAGCTCTCGACTACTCCAAGGTTTTTTATTTATTTATTTAGTTGGGGGGGGGGTTTTTAGCTCTAAAAGGGTTTATTTTGATTTACTTTAGTAATCTTTGTTTTTTTTATTCATCTCCACGTATTTTTCCAGCCTTTATCTTATCAGTGTGAAGGCCATCAAGTGTCCAAAACACATTTTAAAACCAGGCCTTTTATTTCCCCTCCTGCAGCAGTGAATAGGCTGCTTGGCAGGGAATGGCCTTCTTATTCATGTTAAATAAACAAACTTACTGAATATTCAGAAAAGGCAACAGAATATGACCATGAAATGAGTGAAATTATTAGAGAAAATTAAGTTATTCTCCAAATAAAAGTCTAATTAATTCTGAAACTTCAAATTATAAATGTTCCTCAGTTTTTGTAGTTTTACTTATATTTAGAATAAGTTTAGGACAAATTAGGAAAAAAGGATTAGATGTGCTTGTTTTGTCTCATGTAGAGATGAACAAAGAACCAATATCCTTTTCATTTACGTATATTTAGATAAACTCTTTTATGATTGCATTTAAAAATAAAAGGATTAAAATTATATAAATATATATGAAAAAAACATTTATTCTGCCTGACATCAAATCAGACTAAACTTTTCTTGATTTAACTTTGTAGTATTTACAGAAATTATTTCTATTTGCTCTATATAAACTTTTGAAAGTCAAAGTTTTATTCATATGAACAATTTAGAAGAACCAAAATGATGATGATTCAGATTAAATTTAATGGTGTGACCCAATTAAAAGTTTTATCGAGTTAATTGCAGAGTCTGTATTTATTTATCTCAATTACGACAGGCTGGATTTAGCTCCGCCTTCTAGGCGCAGCTCCTCCCCCACTGGGCTCCTTCAGACTAGTCAGCAGCAATTAGCAACCACCAGCTGAGCTCATTATAGAAGCTACTTCTCAGAGCAACGCTGGTAAAAATGTCAAAAGGTTAATAAATGACTTCCTGAAGGCAGAGTTTTTAAAGAGAGAGAGTCCCAATTTCAAGGTGTTAAATCAGAAAATAAGCTATATTTGATATTTATAGCATTTTTCTAAAATGCTATAAATAAATTTTGCAACAAATTTTATTATAAGTAAATTATTAAATAAAAATATATTATTAAATTAACAATAAAATATTAAGTTTATTGTGTTTTAAAATGGCACTATGGGACATGAAAACAATACTTCCCCTTTAAAGGATCCAATTTATGCTTTTCGTGTCTAAGCTGCATGAAAACTGTTGCTGGTCTGATGGATGAAGGTAAATCAGATCTTTTCCCACCTTGTTAATTACCAGAGTGTCAGTTTTAACAAACCTTCACTACACACACACACACTCACACACACACACCGCGCGCTTTGTCCTCAGTCAGTCATCAGAACAGGTCAGGAGCCGCACACACGACCGGGCCCTGACTTTGTTTAATTGGCTGCTTAACAAGGCCTGGGGACCGTGTCGCGTTGGCCCCTGTAATGGCCCCGGGGCCGCGTGGCGTCACCGTTCGCCCAGCCCTCCCTCCAGCAGCTCTAATTAAAACAGGCGGCGCTCCCTCGCCTCCTGCGCGGTGGCGCCGGGGTTAATGTGTGTACACTCGATGAGCCTCCCTGGTAATGACTCCATAAGATCTCGCCCCGCCGCTCCCCTTCCTCTCCTCCTCGGCTACTTTTCCCTCCACTTTGTTGAAACTTTTTGCTTTCATATGAGGGTCAGAAAGGGCTGTCAGTGTTTGCTCAAAGCTGAGTGTGTCAGGCTGTCAGCGAGAACTTCGATTCCACCGCTGTCCTGTCCAAATGTGAATTTCCCTTCCCGTCCTCTTGTCATTCCTTCTCACACTCCAGCAATTGGCTTTTTGATTATTTCATCTCTCTGTTGCAGAGCCCCTCTTAATAAATAATGGCCGGCTGATTGATTTCTCCCCTCGCTCGCTCTCTTCACTCTCCTTTCATAAGAGACTTGATCTCACCTGGGTGTTTTTCTCCCCCGTTTCTGTCGTCCCGCAGCACGCCATGATGCTCCCGGTTCTCACCCATCACATCCGATACCACCAGTGCCTGATGCACCTGGACAAGCTAATCGGCTACGTCTTCAAGGACCGCTGCCTCCTGCAGGTGAGGCGCAACTCTGTCAGTCACTGCTGCATTATTTAAGGGTCTCCTATAATTAGGGATATGAAACTTTTGACCAATATGTATTTCTCTACCTTTTTGACATCTTTGGAAATAAAAACAACCAGAAACAATGTGGAAATAAATCAGTGTTTGATTTCAGCCCAGATTTATTTATCAGGCTGATACCAATATGTTGAAAAATTTACTAATATTGACCGATATCGATGTTGTTATATTAGGCATCTTTACCTATTATGCTTCCTTGAACTGATTAGGATAGCATTATGGGCTAAACAAAACATGCTTATTACCTTTTTCAGTCTTGTTAGTTCCTTACAGAATGAGCTATTTTAGGGTCTCTGTCACTTTAAATCCAAGTAAGCTGCTGCTGGCCACGCCCCTTAATTCAACGTTTACATTCACACATGAAAATGGCTGAAAAGAGATACGCAATTATGCAACTGTACTTCTTTGAAAAGCAGAAGTGGAGCCTTCTACAAAGCCAACAAGAATGCAGCAAGTGGTTTCTGGATGGCAGGTCAACAACAATACTCGTCTTTTTCCAGCAGCCATCGTACACGGCATTCAGCAGTAAAACCAGCTGACCAAACGGGCTGGAACTCGGCTGAGCTTGTTTGTTGAATCACATTGCACTGTTACCAATCTGGAGGTTTTTGAAATGGCTCATTTTCTAGACACCAAAACCCATTAACTTATTGCCAAAAACTGTCAGGGTGCTGTTGTTGTTTTTGGTTTTTGGTTTTTTTAAACGCATGGATTGGTTTTAGAATCAGTTGAGACTAAAATGGAAGTACAAAAATGCTCATAAAGCGGTAAAACTAGCTGACCAAATGTCCTGGAACTCTGCTGGTGTTGCTAGGTAACTGGCGTAACTCTGCTGGGGTTGCTAGGTGACGAGAAAGTGCCTTCTGATTTTTGCCGTTACCATCCGAAGGTTTTTGGAACAGCTAATTTTTCAGACACCAATAAACATGAACTTGCTGCCAAAAAGCTGCTAGTTTTTAAATATAAAGCCTTTAGACTTTTTTAAAGCTGTAGAAACCCAAGTGGAAGCATAAAAACGTGCAATTTGTGCATAAAAGATCCCCGTTAAAATAGTGCTACTCTTACTTGAGTACAACTTTTGGCGTACTCTACCCACCTCTCCTGATCACTAACATGATAAATAAGGTCTTTTGGGAGGAAAAATCTAGAAACCAGGCTTGTGCTGGAGCTTATGAGGAGCATTCCCTCATTACTGCAGCTTCTGCAGGGATTGTCGAGGAGGAAACGGGGTTTCAGGAGTCAGCTGGGCGAACACACACCGACACCGGCTCACTGTGACTGGCCTGAGTTTGTTTCCCGGCTCTCTGACTAGCAGTGACAGTAGTCAGGAGGACAACAACAAGCCCTCCTCCGTAATGCCAGCTCTCCCCTGTCAGGTGTGTGTACACACACACCAGCCCGCCTCACCTCTCCCCGGCTGCCTGCAGCAGTATTGAAGAGCTGTCATAAGCTGATACATTAGAAATCAATGTGTTGTAGGCTGTACATAGTTAAAGAGGGGGAAGGATGCAATAGGACTCGCTCCGGGCTCACTACTTCTCCGGCCGCATCGATCAGCGATCGGCTTCTTTGTCGTTGGCATAACGACGACCTGTCTCTTACGAGTGCTGGAAAGGAAACAGCGTTGTCCTCTTTTATAAATGAGTCCCGCCTCCCTTGGTTCTCATTCAGCCAAACAGAAACTAAGAAGCGATCATTTGGACACAGCAGCTCGCGTTGCGGCCTCTGTGCCATGTGAGCTGCCACTTTCTATCACCATGATATCCACAGAGGTGTTAATACCGGCTCACTGGTGTTTGTTTTTGTTTGTGTGTGTTGTCAGAAATTCACCGAAGCTGCGGCTGAAATGACCCGAATAGAGAAGCATCATCAACACACACACTGCTGCACACAGCAGGAGCCAACCTGCTCAGATTATTATTATTATTGTTACTATAAGAAACTCTCATATAATTATTATTATAAAACTGGTATTATCTGTTAATTTATTATAAAAATATTATTAAAAATACTAACATTAAATTTATTGCATAAATCATGCAAAAAAAATTTTTAAATACTATTAGATATAAAAAATACAATTCTAAAAAATTTTTAGATTTTGAATAATTTCTAAAAATCTAATTATTGTTATAAATACAATGCAAAAATATTTTAGAAATAAAATATTTTTGAAAAAATATTTAAAACATTTATATAAAACATTATATTATTATTACTCTTAAAATACTAGTTTCAGATTATTAAAAAACAATAATTTTATTATTAATGCTAGTACTAATATTAGTAATACTTGCATTAATAATATTAGTATAACATGATTGTTCTCTTAATAATATAAAAATAGCATTAAATTATAAAAAGCTAAAAATAAAAAATACATTAAAAATTGGCAAAAATTACATTTAAAAAAATATCAAAATAATATGAAAATATTAATAGGATAATGTAGTGCCATAGTTTGCAGACAGCTGACATAAACTGCTTTTGGGAGGTAAAAAATAAATTTCACATAATTTCGAAAGGCTAATAAACAGATTCATAAACACAAAACGAAGGACATTATGTCTTTAACTTCAGTATGTTTTAGTTTTATAAATGCACCATGTAGTTCTAGTTTTCTCCATTATTTACAGTTTTTACTTATTCCAAAAACAAAAATGTTTTCAGTTTTTATTCAGTTAGTTTTAGCTAACTATGATAGCCTTTGTGCTTTTAGCTCTATGCCACTGTTGGCTTGCATGAGGCATGTTTGGTTCATTATGAACCAGAATAAGCCACCAACTTTCCCTGCAGTGTGAAGCAGGAATCTGCACACGTCTTGTCCTTGGAGAGAAACCTTTTGGTCTGACTCGGTCCGGTCGCTCTTTACTTCCACGTAAACACAGAGCCGGGTCCTCTGGGGTCCGCTGGGTTCTGAGGGAATGTTCTCCCAGGGTGAGCTGCTGATGAAAGGCGGCAGAGAGGCTTCACTGCTGCAGGCCTCAGTTCCAGAGATGAATAAAGGGAAGGGGTCACAAGGTCACCAGAGAAGTGGGAGTCAAAGACAGTTGGGGAAAGAAGATGTTGTCTTTTTCCCAGTGGAAAAGAAAGGGAACAGCAGAAATGTGCATTATTTTCCCAGGAGATTGAGGTGTGAGGAAGTGGTTTCTCAATAAAGAACCAAATATTTATCAAGCACAAATGATTTTTATGCAATGGAAACAAACCTATCGTCTAGATAGATTCAGACGGAGCGGTGGCGGCGCTCGCTCCCAAACGAGTCAGGTTTCACATCCTCCGTCACTTCTCATTTAGCTCCACTCTGAGGGGCCGAAGGCCTTTAATGAGATGGATGTTTTTCACTGACAGTCTACTCATTAAACACGAGGGAATCTAGTACCACTCTTTGATTGCATTACAAATGAATTGTGGTTTGATACGAGGGCTTGTGTGCTTGGAATTAATCTGCCTCCAATGGGCTGTAATGTGCGGGTGGAAACCTTTCAAACTGCTGCTGAATTCCTCCTGAAAACCCTAAAAAGGTGTGAAAGTATTACCTTAAATTCTGCCTTTCAGTCACCAGAAGCCCAACAAGTTGCTGCGCTGAGAAACGGATAAATCTCACCGCTTCTTGTACCATACGTCAAGGGAAACCATGACTGTGTAATCGAAATGCAATAGAACAAACTGATGTTTGAAGGTTTTTATTCAATATGTTTTCATACTAAAAATATCCAGTTCTACCCTGTCGTATCGATACACATATGTACCAAACAAATACAGGGTGTATTGGGAAAATTAAGGGTTTATTACAGCTACAATGAAGAAAAAAAGCTGAACCGAACCAAAACGGTACGTCAAAGTATGGATAATTCAACAGAAAAAGGTATGTAGCTTGTTCTGCTAAACTGAATTAGTCACCTAAAAAGTCAAGCTGATTGTAAATGTCACTGGTACCAGAAAAAAAACCCAGTGAAAGTCCAAATCCAGCTGCATGTAGCACCCATCCAGCCCAAACTCCGCAGTCAGATATCTGCATTAAACATATTTTATTTTCAAAGATACACACGATCTTAACTTAAAAATTCTCAACATAAATCATCTATCGTGACCAAAGGCCAGATAATGTAATCCAATAAAATATATGGTCCACAACAAGTCTACATCAACAAGCCAACATAGTGTAAATCTTTGAAATGTTCAAGTTTTTCTCAACAATTTCTGAGATTAATCTCAAAATGTTTTATTTTTTTCTATTATTTTTTGTTTGTTCAAATTCAGAAGTTTCCTTGTTTCTTCTCAACAATTTCTGAGATTCATCTAAAAAGTTTTGGATTTTTTTTCTAGAGAAATTGTAACTTTTGAAACTCTGAAATTTTCTTCTTTTTTCTAGAAAATTTCTGAGAATTCTCAAAAATTTTGAGTTTTTCTGGCAAATTTCCACATTTCAAACTCAGAAATTTTCATTTTTCTGCCAAATTTATGACTTTAATTTCAAAATTTGAGTTTTTGGTAAAAATTAACTTTTTTGTTTGTTTTCTTTGTTGTTTTTTTATCTACAATGGCCCTAATGCAGCGTTGCAGCGAGTGAAAAGCACATTTTCACTCGTCCGTTCCGTGGAAATGAAAGATCACGGGGGGGAAACCCGTCGACTGGGCGGGTCTGTCCAGAATCAATCCATGTTCTCTGCAGATTCTCTCTAATGCTGAATAAAAGCTTACCTGTACATCAAGGAGCTGTTATATAATCACTATAACACACCGGCTGTCTGTGAGCTCATTTACCTCTTCGGGAATCAATACACCTGATGAAGTAGAGAATAACCCAACGATCCTGCAGTGAAATTGCAGCCTGGCAGAGTTGGAGCACTCGAAGATTCCCTTCGCCCGGCTGCAGAGCAGCAACACGTCTTTGAAGCTCCTCTTCTGAGAGCCTCCCTGTTAAACATTTAACATTTAAAGCTGGGGAGGGCTGTGGAGAGGCACGCATTCATCCCCGAATCCCTCACATCCACCGAACCATCATAATCCCACCCAACCCCTGTTGCTCTACTGCCATTCTTCACTTTTGACCCATGCTGACAGAACGAGAGGCATCGCAGAGGTCCTCAATTATTTAAGCGTACAAGTCCTCAGCCTGCGCTCTGATGCTGCACGCTTTTGTTTGTGAGCCCCATGCATGTGTGCTCTGTGTGCCGCGGCATTTTGTTTGTTTTCTGATCTGTCTGCTGGCATGTGGTAGAAGTGTCCCTCTGTTGGAAGTGCAGCTGCCCTCAATACCGCTGTCAGCTTTTATTATCTGCTCACGTTTACGAGCTTCTATCGCGTGGATCTTAATAAACTCCAGTGATTCATTGCAAGTTGAGTTATTTAATTAGTTGCCAATCTTATGTTGTTTTCACACCTGATTGTCCGGTAGACTTGGTTTAATTTAGGACCAAAACTGTAACATTTGTTGCATTTTCAGCTTCTTTTTCTCACTGCATTATGTCCAATGAAAAACCTGTTCCCCTCCTCACCTGTGGGGGAGCTACACCAAGAACTTCTGAAGGAAACAACACAAAAACCTCTGAAGACACTGAGTGCAACTTCCTTTATAAAGAAAAGTAAACGAAAATGGAGTGGCATCAGATTTTAGCAGTTGTAAGATTTTTCTTTTGTCTCTGGTAAAAATACACAAACCATTTCTCTTAGACCTTTCTATTTGCTTTGGTTGTGTTTACCCAGAATGCACTGCACTATAGACCACTTCCTGCTTTTGGAGAGGTTTCCTGTCCGTGTGGCGTTCACATTTAGTCACCGTCATAAAATGTAATTTTTTTTTTACCAAAAGTTCATTTATATTTTTCATGTGTCATACACTTTGGTGCACTTTTAAAAATGGCAAATAAATAAACTTGACATTGAAATTTAGGCGCAAAAAAACCCAAACTTGGGTCATTATTTTAGAAAGGTGACAATTTGAATTGTCACCACAAGAGTTTGATTTTCTAACCAAACAAACTAGAGTTGGATTAAAGTGGACTAAACATCGAGCAGCGACGATAAACAGCCAAAATAACGAGTTTGTTTGGTTGTTTGATGGTTGGTGAGTCGAAACCCCAATCTTCTGTCTTTCAGATCCAAAGTCTAATAATAACTTGACAAACCAAAGTCTGGCTGATTTGCTTCTGTGTTATATAAACTAATATTTTACTCTGTAAATAAAGTGAGGCTTTTTCTTGAACTTTCTGTGTGAAGTAAAGTTCTCCTGCTGGTTTCTGAGAACAGAGTTTTTTCCTGTTTTTGCTGCAGGCGTTCAAGCAGCTGCTGATCACTAGACTTAAATCACCACCGCTCCATAAACAGTCATTACGTGCACAGGCATATTTGCCAATATCAATCAGCTAAAAATCTACCATTGTTGTTAGTCGCACGGTTCAAACAGCAGCTGGTTTGTTTACCCAGCTCTGTACTTGAGGCTGTGCAGTAGGCAGTCATTGACACGTCTGGCATCGCACAATGGGAGAGTGGAGATTGAAAGACGCAGCTTTAAGTGTAAAACTTTTAACACCAGGCTGGAAATTGGTAGATTTCTGCTTGTGTCACATCAGACTTGGCTCACAAAAAAAAACACAATCGCTTTTAAATTTGTCATTTCTCTGTTTAAACGCTACAAAGCTGAAGGCCTCTTGAGTAACTATAAATATTGAAAGCTCTCTGTTAGAGTTTTACATATATATCTCATTGGAGCCTGAAATTGATTTGAAGTTGGCTGAAAGGAGACAAGCATTTTGAAACGCAAGCCCAGGGGGGGAAAGAAGTCTGAGTTTCTTGTATTTTCTCTTTTTTGGGGGATGAGATTAACATTCTCCTAATGTAAGATTGATAAAGGCTCGACATATCCTTCTGAGTCCTATCTTTCTCCTTTTTCTTTCCCCCTCGGCGTGTTTGAGATATTCCGCAACGGCAAGTCTTTCTAGGCACAGCAGTTTCTTTTCCCCACCTTCCTCCTCAAACAAAGCTGAAAATTGACTCATGTGTTACCCTCAGGGATATATTACCTGAAATTCCAGCATTTTTACTGGCTTACGAAAATGTAAGCCATTACTTTTCAGACAAACAGCTTCCAATATTACAAAGAAGAAGCTCTCGCTCCTCATTTCCTTGGAACAGTTGCTGACCCATCATTGCTTGCTCTCTTTGGTACGGCACAAAAGTCCTGGTGTAAGCATTAAATCTAGTTAAAGAAAAGTACAAGTGAAAGACATACAGAACTGTGAAGTAACTACATGTAAGGCCTAGCGTCGTCTTAGAAGTGTTGGCTTGCAAATTGTTCTGTGAAGTGATGAGTTAAGAGATTTCTGCAGGTCGGAAGAGACTAATCTGTTGGCATTTGACGACTTACTTAAGCTACTGACTGGAAAACTGTTTTATTTTTATTTATTTATTTATGTTTTTAAATAAAAATTTGCAAACCGACCATAAAATTGACTTTTATTCATCTATGTCATTGATCCTTTACATTATTGCCAGAAAAACACTTCTAGAGTGTTTGAGTGTCTGATCATTTTTTAGGATTTGACTACTTTTTGGTTCTATCCATTCATACATTTATGCATCCATCCGTTCGTCCTTAGCCAGTTTTTTACAGGTTTAATATTTAACGCCTGTCAAATATAGCAGTTTATTTATTTAACTTCAGTTCACAATGAACAAAATAAACTTTACAAAGAACTAACTTAAATTTTTCAAGCCGGGTTATTTCAAAATAAGCTTTTTCATTTACACTTTGTAAATAGACTTAAGATAGACTCAGAGAAAAGGTCTGGAGTTTTTATATTGAAAAAAATTATTTATATGTCTGACTAGAGATGAGAATTGATGCATCAAATAAATAAATTATAAATTGTAGTGAAATTCTGCGCAATTGGCAACAAAAAGTGGTCAGACCAAATTATCATCTTTTGAACTTCTCAATCTCATCACCCCAAATGACTTTTCAAACCTTTATAATTTTTATTTTAATACCTAGTATTTAGTAAAGTAGAAGATTTCCCAGCCTTTAGCCTTGGGGCTCCCCTATTCATCCGTTGTCTTATATCTTGAGAAAATGTCTAAAGAAATCACTTAAATTAATATTTTCATGCTTATATTTGACTACATCTTGTATACGTTAAGCATTAGTACACTGCAGAACTATTTGTTATACTGCTTACTTTATTATTTAATAGTTTTGAAGGTTTGAATGTTGATGCTTTAGAGATTGAGAAAGAACGCACCGTTTATGCGAACCAGTTTGAAAGCTGTCCTTGTCTTCTGATTCATCACTATTAGTCTCATTGGAAGGACAAATTGAAAGATGACCTCAGATTTGCTGTCTTGGAGCTGTAACTGTAATGCATTTGCAGTTTATAGAATTGGCAAACAGCCTTGAGCTTTCTCCAGCATTTGGCCATCTGTGATAAAGAATTAAAGATGCTTACAGATGGAGCGGGGTAGAGATGCATTTTGTTGAAGGAAGAAAAGAAACAAGCAAATGAAATACAAGTCAGTACAAGACTGGATTTTTTAAAATTTCCATCCACCCACCCATCTACCCAACCATTTTCCTCAAAGAAAATTCCCGTCTTGATCATGTACATTACTTGTCAAATGAAAATCCCCACCCAGCCTTACAACATAAATCCAAAGTGTTACGTTGTAAGGTTGTGGGTTGTGGGTTGGTTTTACCCAACCCACAAAAAAACAAATCCATCCAACACATCTTCTCAAAAAACAATTCTATTGGTTGGTCTGATCTATGCAACCAAAAAGTAATCGATCAGAAACCAAACTTATCCACCCAACCAGGCAAAAGCCAGTCCTGTAAACCTACAAAATCATAAACATCAGTCGACCAAATACCAACCCCATCCCAACGCCACAGAAAAACCAATCCCTTCCTACCAAAACCTACTCACATTGCACCAAAAACCAATTTCATTTATTCATAAAACCAAAAACCACAATTGAACAAAAACCTAGCAGATTCTCACACTGATCCTAAAATGTCATCTTCCTAGTCAAAATACAGTCTTGATCAAAGATTGGATGAACCAACATCAAAAACTGAAATACTCCATTACTCCTCTACAATACTGAGCCATCTACACTCTTAAATCAAATCCAAAGCCACCAACCTGGCCACCAAACCAAAAGTAAACTCTAAATCCAACCAGTTTGTTTTATTAGTGTACTACTCCTTTCACATAGAGCATCTTTTTTTCTTAATGTCCAAACATGATACAGGAAAGAAAAGCAAACATATGCCTTTTCAATGTTCCTCTTTCCTGCCACAAAAGCAGACAAGTTATTTACTTTCAGCTTCCACATCATTAAGACTCCCCACAACTTTATTTTCTGCAAAAGACAAGAGTTGGGGCCACAATTTAAATTTGGAGAATACTGATGACTGTGATCATCCTTTCAGTTTCTCAATCTTTGACCTGTCTGTCAAGTAGTCAGTGAGCCCGACACCTGTGACTATATCCGTCAGGATTCTCTCGGGCTTCTGTTTTACCACTGGTAGGTAAAACACTGGGGAAATAAACTCCCGATTCCTTATAGTCGTTGTTATTTTAGATCAGATTGGGATCTCTGAGGCAATAAAATAACTGCATTTTATTATTAGATTCAGAATTTTGCGGAAGCTGCCATTGCTGTTGGGTAAACAACAACATGGACGCCTTGCATGTTGTTGTTTACATCCATAAATGTTGCGCATGCGCACAATGCTAGAGGACAAAAAGACGATTATTTTACATGCCATCCAAAAGAAATGGCAGTAAAACAATTTTGTTAACTAAATAAAACTTGGAGATGTAGGTAGCATTCATTTAGTGCAGTACGCCACAGCAAAGGGAAAAATAACACAGAAAAAACACTTTTTTTCTCGCTCTCTGTGTCGGCTACGCTACACAGGGACTCATTGCTGTAGCAATTCAACACCAAAAAAATTCTCAAACTTTTCACACACAAAGAACAGAACATTCAGTCCATCAGTTTTGTGTTTTTAAAAGTGATTGCTATGATCGCCCTGTGGTGGTTGATTAACTATATATGATCTAGTTGTCATAGTGTTGACAATTAGTAGCAAAGCACTGCATCCCTTTTTTTTCATAAATCCAGGCGTACATTTAAGATTTAGCGCGTTATGTTAGTAACTTGACAGCTAAAACCAATGCTAGTTATCGTTAGCGAGCAGCGTTTTGCCCTTGTACCAGGAAGGTGGAGGCAGGATCTTTCACGCTGCAATACTCTACTTCAGTCTTCCTAAGTACCTTTCTACCTTTTAGACCAACAACTGGAGACATTTTCACCTTCATGGAGAGGAAAAGAGATTCTACCTTTTAGTAAGATGCTTCTGTGGTTTGGCTGCCCAAACGCCTTTTTAAGCAACTTGAGTGTTGTTTTTTTTTAATGAATAAAATTAAAGGCAATATTGTGTCTTTTTCTACGTTAAGCTGACATTGCAGGATGTGAAAGATGGACTCCATAATGAAGTGCTGCTGGTGCCTCATTTCTCAACAGCTTAACCCTGGAATGACCTTTGTTAGAGGCATAACAGTAGCAGGTTTACTTCAACCACCTAATGTGTTTCTGTACTCGCATCACGAGTGCAAAACACGTTTAGATGCCGTTACCTTAGAGGATGACTGCTGAACGGTTAATGCCAAGAACAATGTAAGGAGAAAACTGGTGGAACAACCTTAGAAGAAAGAAGCAGTGGTGCTGCTCACTGAAAATGGAAAACATAACTTACAGGAAATGAAAACTTCAATACCTCAGAAGAAAATCACACTGCAAAATCTCCAAATCTTACCAAGTATTTTTGATCTAGTTTCCAGGGGAAACAGCTTAGTGGACCTAAAATAAGACAAACTAACTTACAGGCAACTTTTCATTTTGTTTTAAGTCAATAATTCTTGAATATGAATAAAAAATTACTTCATGTATGACGAGACATTTTCTTCCAACGAAACTAACACTTTTTTAATCAATATTAAGGAATTGTTGACTGAAAACAAGCTCCTATTTCTTGTAAAAAATGAAAATAAAAAAAAAGTAATAAAAAAAATTTAATTTGGAATTTAATTGAAACAAAATAAATACAGAGATGTTAAAAACTGGTCTGAGATGAGATCTCCTGATTTTGTTTCACACCAATTTCTGTATGTTTGAAATATCTGGATCAATGTTGAGGTTTCAGATCTGCCTGAAATGATAAACTTCTCCTGGATACCAGAAAGAAAACTTGTTAATTTGGACTGTCGAGACTTTCAGAAAAGAAGAAACTAAGCATTTCTGCTCACGCTGCCTTTCAGCTGGCCATGACTCATCCCAGTCACCACCTCAACTTTGGCATGAATCCTGATCACGCCCGCAACTCGCTGTCCAACTGTGGCATCCGCCAACCGAAGTACGGCGACAGGAAGGTCCACCACATGTACATGAGGAAAAAAGGTGGGATTTATCTAATTTATGGTTGGAACCAAATGTTTCTCTACACAATATGAAAAGACAACATTTTCTCTTTTGTCTGACATTAAATAATTAACAAGATAATTCTTATGTGTTTTAGATCAGTTAGGTCAATGATAGGCAATGAAATTATCTGTATTATGAGAGAAAACCTTCTACTAAAGTTCAGATGATTATATATATTGAAATTATAAATTATTTAGAAATGACTGTTTAAGATGTGTCTCCATTGACCATCATACACTGCAAAAACACAAAATCCTACCAAGCGTTTTGGTTCAGTTCTGGTGCAAATATCTTAGTAGAAAAATATAAAACTTGTTTTAAGAAAATAATTTCTTAATATTGATTAAAAAGTACTAGATCCATTTGTGGATTTTTTAACTTATAACAAGACAAAGTGAAATAATTTGCCCGTGGAAATATTTACTTAACATAAGTTTCCACATCTTGCTGAAAAGTTACTTGTAAGTTAGTTTGGTCTTATTTTAAGTGTAGTAAAAACTAGACCAAAGTATACTTTGTAAAATTTAGTGTTTTTGCAGTTCACGTTGAATACTATGTACTTACACTGCAAATACACAAAGTCTTTTCAAGTATTTTTGTCCAGTTTCTGTTGCAAATATCTTAATACACTTGAAGTAAGAAAAAATTACTTGCAAATCACTTTTCAGGAAGAACTAGGAGCTTCTTTTAAGTCTATAATTCCTCATTATTTATTTAAAAAAGGGTACTAGTCACATTGGCTGATTATTTTGCTTAAATATTACATTTTTCCAGGAAAGCAGTGCTTTTTCATCAATAGTAAGGAATTATTTAAGTCAAGCTCATATATCTTGCTGAAAAGTTACTTTTACGTTAGTTTTATCTTGTTTAAAATGTGCCGAGGTATTTATACTGAAAACTCCACCAAAAATAGTTAAAATGTAGTATTTTGCAGTGTTATTTTTAATTCCACCAAATCACTAAGGATATGTATGTAATCTGCTATCTATCAAAGGTTTAGTCAGATTTAATGTCATTCATTCAGAGGGAAAATCATCTTTTTTCGTTTTCTGTTTTATAGTGTAGGTAAATGTTTTTTTCCTTCCCTCTGTGATTAATAATTCCCGCCTGCGGGTCGGTTCTTTCCAGGAATCAACACACTGATTAACATCATGTCCCGTCTGGGTCAGGATGACCCGTCTCCTTCCAGGTAGGCAGCCTGCTGGCTCGTATCTGCTCGTACCATCACTGACCACAGGCGCAATCAGAGCGCCCATTTGTGTGATTAATACGCCCGGCAGGCCAGCTGACAAGAAAATTAACTCTAGCTGTGGGACGGAGGCGTACCTGAGGGGGGATGAAATGAGCTCATTGCTTTGGACTGAACCTGATCAAATCTCCGCCCTTTTCTCCAGAATCAATCACAACGAGAGGCTGGAGTTCCTGGGCGACGCTGTTGTCGAGTTCCTCACCAGGTGAGACTCTTTGACGGACGCCGGCGCTAATCGAAGCCGACTACAACGCCGTCTTTTCTCTTCCCCTCTTTCTTCACCTCCTCGCTCCGTTTCTGTCGTCTTTCTCATTGTCTGCGTTCCTTCCTGTCTGTCACAGAGCTGCTCTTCTCCATTCTTGCGCCTCATTAAGACGCTGATTCACTGGTAATTGGAACTGGGATGTTACTTGAACAGCCAGAAATTGTCAGTGACGACTTTCAATTAGCTGACTTGTGTTGCTGGCAACACAAGTCGCTGCCATTAAAACAACAAATTCTACCAAGTATTTTTAGTCAAATATCTTAGTACACTTTAATTAAGACAAGACTAACTTCCAAGTAGTTATTTTAGCAAGAAATAGGAATTTGTTTTAAGACAGTAATTCCTTAATTTTTATTTTAAAAAATCGAGATTATTTCACTTTTATTAAGAAATTATTGACTGAAAACAAGCTAATATCTTCCTAAAAAGTTATTTGTTAGTTTTGTCTTGTTTCAAGTAAACTAAGATATTTAGAGTACAAATTAAACCAAAAATACTTGGTAAGATTTTGTTTTTGCATTGTAGACATTTTAGACAAAAGTATTACACTGCAAAAACACAAAATCTTACCAAATATTTTTGCTCCATTTTTCAGTGCAAATATCTTTGTAAACTTTAAATAATACAAAACTAACTTAAAAGTATTTGTAGTAAGATGTAAGAGCTTCTTTAAGCCAATAATTTCTTAATATTGATTAAAAAATGGTGCTAGTTCTGTTGGCAGGTTATTTCACTTATAACAATAATCTACCGGTGAAATTAGTACTATTTTCTTTTAATTAATATTAATTACTTAAAGTTCCTATTTCTAGTTAAAAAATGTATTTGTAGGTTAGTTGTCATATTTCAAGTGTATTAAGGTGTTTGCATTAGAATCTAGACAAACATACTTGGTGTGTTTTGTGTTTGTGGATTGCACAGCTGTTATTAATCTCACACTCTTCCTGTAACACCAACTCATCTGAGATGAGAAACTGCTGCAAAACAGCAGCAGCTTTTTATCCTTACAGTGGCCAAAAAAGAGCAAATTTATAACTTAATCACTGAAACATTGAGTTCTGCACTAAAGCTATGAGTCAGTTCTTTTTTCTTTTTTTTCAAAGCTGCCAGACTTTCTTGTAATCTTTTGAAGTAATCTTAATTATCAGCTCTTCAAACTTCCTGTGGTTTCTCTTTAGACTTTGGTGACTTTCTTACTCATTTTCCAGTCCAGGATCTCTGGGACAAATTTATTTTTTTTATCTATAAATTGGCTGTTTTACATCGATGTTCCTTAAATTTGAGTTGGTGGAACCTGCAGAAACTAACACAAGGAGGCACTTCTTTCTAAACATTTTTATATATATTAAATATTATTTTCTTGCTCTTGTTGTTACAACTTTCCTCTGCAATAAAGTATTAGGGCCACACTAAAAATATTTTTTTAAACAAATAAATATGAAAATGAAGTCATAATATTACAAGAATAAAGTTGTATGTGGATAAAGTTGAAATAATACAAGAATTACATAGAAAAAATACATGAATAAAGTCATGTTAATATTTATTCTGGTAATATTATTACAATAGTTTTATGGATTCAATCAAAGCATAATTAAAAGATTTAATCAGTTAAGGTCAAAAAATAGAATCTTCTATACTGAATTTTCAACTCTGGTGACGTTAATGTCTAACCTGTCATGAGCCTGACTGCATCTGTTAGATGACAATGATTTAAAATACTTCATTCCCTCTTTTAAACATGGTGGTGGTTCAACATTTACAGCCTAAAAACCTGAGAACTGCTGATCCAGACCACGAAAATACTAATATATGTGTATTTTCTGCACATTTTAAAGCATAATCAAGTTACTATGTTACCATCGGTTGTTATAAAAAAGCCATATATATCAAATATTGTTTAAAAGATACTTTACTTCCTGATTTAAAGTTTTGAAAATGAGTCTCTGTCTCTTTAAAAGCACCTGATCTTTCTAAAGCTCCGCCTTCAGGAAGTTATCCCAACATGGCTCCTCCATTAATCCCTTAATGGTGTTTTTACCAGCGATTCACTGATAAATAGCTGCTATAATGAGCTCAGCTGTTCCACCAGGTGTTTGCTAATTGCTGCTGGCTAGTTTGAAGGAGCTGAGTGGGGGAGGAGCTTTGCCTTGAAGGCGGAGCTAGGTCCACCCAGGCATTGTTTGAGAAATTAAAAGATTTCTCAAACATGCATGAAAGAATCAAAGCAACACTCCGGGTTTGTGTTTGATGAAGGAGTAGCATAAAAAACATAAATTTTACATGATGCAGCCCCTTTAAAGTAAAGTTTGTTTGCCTGGAAGAGAAACAAAGTCTTGGTATTAATTTTCCACATTCTGTATTTCCAACCGGCACCAACACCAGATGAATTAACTGCTTCAAAAGCAGGTAAAAACTTTTCTTTTTCCGTCTGCTCCTGGAACAAAAAGAAGAATGTTTTTATCCAACAAAAACAGCTTCTATCACAAAAATCTAATTTGTAACCCAACACTTCCACATCAGTGAGCGGCGAGGATTAAAGTCTAATAGGAGCTCATTGTGGCACACAGACTGCTGCTCTTTATGCAGCTACAAGCAGGTCAGTTAGCCTCCGTTTCTCAGGATATCTCCGGGCATGTTTCAGCCTTCCTCCTCTCCAACCCGTCTTTGATTGTTAGTGTCTGACGAGACATGCTTGGCCTGCGCCCTGGCCCTCTGAATTATTTATCAGCCCCTTGTCCAGTTAAATGGCTACAGCAGATCCAGCCAGCTGCCTCGTGCGCGTTGCCCTTGGAGGGTCCGCGCGCCTCTGCTGTCCAGCCAAAAGAACATTTTGCACATGCGAACGGCCCCAAATGTAGCGAGGGAGTCGGTGCCGAACAGAGGGGACCTACTAGATCGGCAGATGATGTAAAAAAAATAAATCCAAGTGCAATCCTCTGAAAAAAGCTTTTTTCTCTCCACATGAAATTCGTTTGTGTTCAGGTAAGATTTTGAATTAGTCATAATTATTAAAGATGAATGTGCTCAGAAGCAAACTTTATTCATCATTTTCACTTAAAAAAGACACACAAGCCTATTTTTAACAAGACTTTTCTAAAAATGTCCTGATTTATTCAATACGCTGCACAAACACAAAATATTACCAACTATTTTTGCTTCATTTCTAAAGCAAATATCTTGAAGAAATACAAAACATTCAAGTAACTTTTCAGCAAGATATAGAAGCTAAAATCTTCAACATTGAAGAGGGACAGCAAAATGAACATTTTTGCAAAACCACAACCTGCCCATTGTTTTTTTATACACTGCAAAAGCACAAAATCTTACCAAGTAGTTTTGTTTAAAGTGCAAATATCTTGGTGCACTTGAAATGAGACAAAACTGTGTTACAAGTAATTTTTCAGCAATATTTAAGAGCTTGATTTAAGCTCTAGGTTTAAAAAGTTCTAGTTTGACTTGCAGATTTTACACATAAAAAAGACACAAATCTTGTTTTTGTCAAAATTTGAGCACTAAAATTTGGATATTTAACTTTTTAACCAGATTAGTATAAAAATCAATCAAGTTTATTTGAACATTTCAGCAGCAAGGCGGTTCAAAGTGCTTTTCATAACAAACACAGAAAATGTATAAAGTTATAAAGAAAACACCATACAAAACAATTGAACAAACATATTTTGATAAGTTCCATCACCCAAAGTTATACAAATCAAATATGTTGGTCAATGTTGCTCTAACCAGGTGGATTTTTAATCTAGATTTAAAGGAACTCAGTGTTTTGGCTCTTTTGAAGTTTTCTGGAAGTTTGTTCCAGATTTGAGGTTCATAAAAGCTGAATGCTGCTTCTCCAAACAAAATCTTACCAAGTATTTTTGTTTTAGTTTCTATGTTGGTGCACTTTTGAAGTAAAACAGCCTTACTTACAAGTAACTTTTTACCAAGATATAAACTTGTTTTGCATCAATAATTCCTTATTAATATTTCTTTTTGTTCTATTTCCATTGTTTGATTCTTCAGATAAAAAGACACATCACCTTTTTGAGCCCTAAAGTTGAGATATTTTACTCTTTAACAAGATTCATCTAAAAATGTCCCAATTTACTCCATACACTGCAAAAACACAAAGTCTTACCAAGTATTTTTATTTACTTTTTAGCTCAAATGTTAGTTCACTTGAAAAAAGACAAAACTAACTGACAGGTAACTTTTCAGCAAGTAATATTAATAAAGTAATAGTTCCACTGGCAGGTTACTTAACTTAAAATTGGCAATAATGTCTAAGTGGAAAGAAACTACCAGAGGAACTAGTATTTTGGAATAAAAAACAATATTAAGAAATATTTACTAATAACAAGTTCAAGTTTATTGTGCGTTAATTTTGTCTTATTTCGAGTTTGTTGAAATATTTTCACTAAAAGCTAGAAAAAAAATAGTAAGAATTTGTTTTTGCAGTGTACAGCTGAAACTTTGTGTCTCCAAGGTAATTATTTTCAATTACTCCAAGTGTTTATTCCAGGTTTTCTCCCATCTCCTAACAAATGGAGCTCATGTGGGGTTTGCAAACAACAAAAACAAAACAAAAAAAACGGGACGCCACCTGCTTACCTCTCTTGGCGTTGATTGGAAATGACTGAAAGAAATGGCCTGTTTTAATTCAAATGAAATCAAATGACACGCGGCGGTTACGGAGAGGCTGCAGCGTAATGAAAATGGAACCTGCTCGCTGTAGAACCCAGCTGTGGAACCGCTCAAGCGTCCTCGGCCGTCTCTTGGACCCAAACCGGGCCTGGAAGGGAGAGGCTGCTAATCTGTGTTGGAGACTTTAATTTGGTTTTCCTGGAGAATGCAGCCGAGGTTTTCTTCTTTTTTGTGAATTTTGGAGTATTAATACTTTTCAAAAAGATTTCCTTCATGCATTTACTGCGTTTTCAGTTAGTTTGACTAAAAACAGACAGTTTTCCATCATCAAATGTGAATATGCTACAAAAACACAACATTTAGTTTCTAGCTAGTTTTCCAGACTCCAAAAAACATTAACTTATTGCCAGAAAAATCGCAGTAAGCCTGTTTTTAGAAGCAATTGAGACCCAAATTGACATATAAAACTGTAAAAAATGTCGGTTTTTGATAGTAGGTCTCCTTTAAAATGAGTTACCGAAACAATTTAGGCTTTTGATGGCTGGTGTAAATCACTTCCTGTGAATGCAAAGGTTTTCAATTTGTGTTCCTGGAAAAGAACAGAGATGACCATTAAAAATGGATTCCTCTTCATCTGCAGTGTCCACCTCTACTACCTGTTCCCCAGTCTGGAGGAGGGCGGCCTGGCCACCTACAGGACGGCCATCGTTCAGAACCAGCACTTAGCCATGCTGGCCAAGGTGAGCGTCTCTCTGCAGGTGGAAACTGTAACTGTCTCCCTTCCTGGTGTTATGACTCTGCTGCTTTCCGAGTGCGCACAAGGGTAAGGAGTAATTTTGTCTTCTTGCCATCCGTACTCGCGCATTTATTTATTTTTTACCCCCTCAGGTTTGTAATTGGAGTTAAAAGGTTGTTGTTTTGGAGACTAGTGCGACTGGGGTCCCTGCAGACCCCCGGAGGTCTTCCTGAATCACTCTTCAGCTCCTGTTATCGCTCTTCTTCCACCCCTCCTCCTCCTCTCTCGCTGGCAGCCCAGCCACACTCACTGGCACGGTTTGTAAAGAAACACAACAATAATCGTCCCGTGATGTGGAGAAACCAATTAAAAACTTCAATCTTTCATGTCGCTCCCCGCTGAATACAAAGATGCAGCCGCCCGAATCTGCATTAGCGCCGTGTAGCAGTTTGGCTTGTTTCAATTTGCCGCTCGCGCTAAAGTGAGTGTGATACAGCGTCGGGCGCTGCCAAGTTGTTTACCAGGGCTCCTCTGAAGCCGTCTGCTCAAGAACACTCGCAATTATCTCCCAGAAAGTATCTTCAGCGAGCACCGCCACAATCCGCCACTTCACTCGCAGGGCTTAAAAGTCAGAGCGGGTTCCCTGTGAGTTGGAGTATTTGTGAATTGTGATTTAATTTGTGTGTGTGCAACCACGAGGAGTATGGGAGGTGTGGGGGGAGGACGTTGGTACCACCAACAGTTATCAGCCGTAATTAAAAAGCACCCCGGCTGCTTTTTGTCTCTGCAGCGCCGCCAAGAAAGTCAAGTTGGGCTACTTTTCTCTTGGCTGGGAGATGACTTGCAGAAAGTTTGACTGACCTCCGTCGCTCAGCAACACAAACTCATTTAGATTACATACAATCTGTGCAGATCCGGAGCCGCTTTGCTGCTTTTCTTCTGGATTCCAGTTTCACTGCATCAGCTGTGGCTTCACAAGCTGCATTTCCATGACTAATGTGGGAGTGGAAACAATTAATCAACTTACAATTGTCAATTAATGGTTTATTACATTAAAATTGGTTCCAATCGTCCAATTTGACCTTCTTTGAATGTTGTAGTTTGGCCACCATCCATCAGAGGGCGCCACTAGTCATTGAGCCAGTTGATACAGAAACAAAGATGGTGAGAGCATACCAGAACAGGAAACAAGAAACAGTGGAAAGTATGTAATTGAATTCAGACATTTGTTGTCAATTATCACAATATTTAAATAAAATTGAATATTTTATTCTTTTCATCTTTTTCTATTTAGCAACGTATGAAGTTTCTGTTTTGTTATTTTTTATAAATATGTCTAATTTGAATAATGTGAGAAAACCACAATTTTAAATTTTTATGCATAGCTGCTTTTTCCAAACTGGTGGTAAGCAAAAAAAAGAGTTTTCATTTCAGTTTAAGCATGACTGGAAAACCTATCACAAAACTTTTTATTGAAAAACAAGAGTTTTTTCAAAATTGTCATGATTCCATTAAGCTAATTTCTTATTGGAATTCATTAAAACATCTTAAATTCATGTATCTAAAATTAATTAAAATTTTTCTCCATTTCTGAATGCATAGAAAGACACTGTCTTTATTGTAACTAAGTTAGACCATAAACGGGCAACATAATCTTATTCTCTTACAACATGGCGTCAGCAGGAGGTCTACTGGCGTTGTGTAAAAGTAACTGACCGCTACAAAAAGCTTTCAGAGTTAATGAAAGTCGTTTTCCAGTGTCTGTAAGTGAACGATTTTATTCCTGCTTCATGCCACAGCTGGACAGCACATGAGCACATCTGTCAGTGCCATGAAGTCGAACCTTTTCCAACCACAGCAATCAACTTTTCATTTCCCTGGAGTTCTTTTCCCCTCTAATGCTCTTTTCCTTCATGAAAATCTGCAATGTTGTTGTTTTTTTCCCCTCCTTCGTCCTGCGAGCAGCTACTGCTGAGGGGTCAGCGGGCAGCTTGCTGATATGAATGCGTCTCTTTTCCAGAAGCTGGAGTTGGACCGCTTCATGCTCTACGCCCACGGACCCGACCTGTGCCGGGAGTCGGACCTTCGACATGCCATGGCCAACTGCTTTGAAGCGCTCATCGGTGAGACTCTCCTGAGATAAAAATGGAAGAAATGATTGATGATAAAGAAGTAGGAACAAACTAAACGTTCATCTTCACTCCTAGGACTAAGTCTGTTTTCAGACTCGGTTTGATTGGAGATCAAAGTTGTTACAGTTTTAGCTGCTGTGGTTCACTTTCACCCTGGACTGTTCCCTTCCTCGCCTGTGGGGGCGCTGCACCAAGAACCACTGAAGGAAACAACATGAAAACCTGTAAAGAAGACATTGAACGCAACTTTCTTCTTTAAAAAATGAAAACAAAAGTAAAGTAACCTCAAATTTTAGTGGTTGTATGATTTTATTTTTGGCAAAAGAAGATGAGTCGTTTCTCCCGGTAGCAATACCCTTGCTTGTTTTTGTGTTGTGTTTACCCAGAATGCCCTGCACTGGAGTCCACTTCCTGCTTTTGGAGCGGTCTCCAGTCTGCTTGCTTGGTGTTCACATATTCATTCGAAAGGCACCAGAATTCGCTTCAACTAAACCGAGACCGAGGTTTGCAGGCAGACCAGATTTTGATTACACATTCACACTTCCACAAATAAACCGGACTTTCTAGACAAATGGACTGGAGACCACTCCAAAAGCAGGAAAGGACTACGGAGCAGGGCATTCTGGGTAAATACAACCAAAACAAACACTTTAGCATTAGCAGAAGAAGTGACTCGTGTTTTCTTTTTGTTTTGTTTTTTACCAAAGACAAAGCAGAAATCCTAAAACTGCTAAAATCTGACTTTATTTTTGTTTATATGAAGTGAACAAGGAAGTTGCGCTCAGTGTGTTCTGTTGTTTCCTTCAGTGATTCTTGGTGCAGAGCCCCTGCAGGAGAGGAGGGGAACAGGTTTCTTACTTAGTTTGGTTTGTTTGACCAAAGCAGCTAAAAATGCAACAATTATTGCAAAAATCGAACAAAGTCCACCAGACTATCAAGTGTGAGAATGTTAAGAAAAAAAAGATGCAGGAATCCTTCTGCAGGTTCTGTGTGCGCCTTCAGTTATCTTTCTCTTAATCCTGGAAAACGTTTACGTAGCTGACCTCTGAAAGGTCCCCAAATCTCTGCTCTCCTGTCCCACACACGGCGCCGCCCTGCGCCTCAGTCCTTGCTAAGCCTCACTTCTGGGGAGCGTCTCTCGTCTTATCGCCATCTCGAAGCAGTCCAGCCGTCTCTCTCGGATGAAAGATGCAGAAAGTGGGTGGCTTTAAAGAGATGATCTCCGCGCCTCCCCTCTGCGCTGGGAAAAAAACAGCAGGCAGGGAATGTGCTGACTGGCACCGCGGCCCCCCTGTCGGCCCTGGGGTCACACCGTTCCCTTCGCGGGTTCATTATTGGCTCAATCGAAGTGAAGAATAAACAGGGTTCCTGTTCTGAAGCGGAGAACCTCCCTGTGGTGACGGCTTTGGGTTACTAACTCTGAAACATCGCCGCCTTTCTTCCTGGTATGAACGCAGAGGGCCGACTCCAGACGTCTCCTCTCCCCTCTTGTCTTTTTTTTTTTTTTTTTAGCTCAATCGCCTCCTTTCCATGCCTGCGCCTCCCTCTGATCTAGACTTTTTGGGCATAATTAATGAGTCACTCCATCATCTTGAAGCTGTTCTCCAACAGAGACGTCGAGCTGCAGCACTGCGGAAACACAAACTCTTACCGAATATCTTTATCTAGTTTCTTGTGCAAATATCCTAGTACTCTTGAAATAAGACAAAACTAACTCAGAAGAAATATTTCAGTAAGATAAAGGAGCTTGTTTTAAGGAATGACAGTGAAAGGGGACTTTCTATTCAAAATTCACATTTTTCTCGTTTTTGTACTTCCATTTGGGTCTTTACTGCTTCTAAAAACAACCAACAAGTCATTTTTACGGTGTCTAGAAAATGAGCCTTTTCAAAAACCTCCCAGTTGCTAAGTCACATTTGACAGGTACTGTGCCGTTACCTAGCAACCCAAGCGGATCTCCAGCACATTTGTTCAGCTGGTTTTATTGCTGTACGCTGGAAGAAACAAGTGTTTTGTTGTTGACTTGCCATCCAGAAGCCTCTTGCTGCCTTTTTTTTGGTTGAGCAGGAGGCTCCACTTCTGCTTTTCGAAGATAAACAGTTGTATATTTACACATCTGTTTGAAGCCATTTTCAGATGCAGGTGCAAACGTTGAGTTAGGGGGCGTGGCCAGCAGCCTTTTTGGATTTAAAGTAACAGGATGCCCTAAAACAGCTCATTCTGACTAAAATCACATTATCGAAGAATAAGTTTGTGCAAAAAATATAAGGAACCTATCATAACCCCTTTAATATTTAAACATCATAAAAATGTCTAAGTGAAATAATCTGCCAGTTGAACTGTAACTTTTTAAAAATAATGTTAAGGAATTATTTACTTAAAAAAGCTCCTATATCTTACAGTAAAGTTACTTCTCAGTTAGTTTCCCCTTGTTTACTGAGATATTTGCAGCAGAAACTAGACCAAAATACTTGGTAAGATTTAATGTTTTTGCCGTGAGTAAAGCAGCTGTGCTCACAGATGTGTTGTCGTTTTTGTCATGCAGAGAACTGACGGGATGCGGCAGCCGTAATATTCCCAGATAGCTCCGACGGCCTGGCAAACGTGTTCTCTGACCTTTGTTTTATTTGTTTCCGCGCCGCGGTGACTGTTGAACCCGGGCTGTGTTGGAAATGACAGATAATCTCCTGTTTTGCATGGAGGAGGCTTCCTCTCCCTCTCCCACCCCGAGGCAGGGCCGTTCTCCTGCTCGAGACGGAGCGAATGAAGAGGGAGAGAAAGGAGTGGAGGAATCTGCAATGCAAATATCTGCCCTGCAACCCTGAATAATTCAAAGTGTTGAATGGAAATCTTGCTTTTCTGATCCCCTGTCATTAACTTCTGCCGGAGTGGGCCTTTCTCATTCGGGCTCTTTTGGCCTACACTCCTCCGTTTTTCCTTCCTCTACCTCCTTCAGAGCCACTTTCTCGCCTCTCCGGTCCTCCTCGCTGATGACATGGTGTCCACATCCTTTAAAAGTCTTAAATTCATGCCTTAAAATGTCTTTATATGCATTGAAGAAGGTAAATTGGCCTTAAATTAATGGTGGCAGAGCTATTTAATCTCATATATTTTATGTAGTTTTTTTCTCTGGACTTTGCTGTCAGGCAAACATTTGAAGCAGTTCATGCTACTGGTAATTAGCTGCTAATATACCATAGGTAGCTAGCAAGGGTATATTAGCAGCTAGTTTAGTAGGGACCATTGGTTCTGTCCATCTAAAAAACAAGCTAGCTCACTTGTGCACTTAATCTACTTAAACATCTGTCATGACTTCAGTTTAAATATATCACAGATTAACTGAATCATGTTCATCTTCACCACTGGATCACTTTGGTTGCCAACCTGTATAATGATATATTCATTCTGTGCAAAAAAAAACCTCTGCACTACGAGAGTTAAGACTGTTTCTTTTGCACATTTCCTACATGACTCAGGTCTTAAATTCCAGTCATAGCAATCTTAAAATGTGTTCATTTAATGTTTACAAAAGTAAGAGCTTAAAATGTTAGTCTTAAATCACAAGTCTGCCAGGTAGCAACGGTGCATTAGTAGCTGTGTTAGCAGGAACCACTGGTTCTGGTTCCTGCTAACACTGGCACCACTGGAACCACTGGTTCCTGTAGGAGAAATGGAGGGAAAAGAGAACTAGATAACTAACTAAAAAAATTGTAGCTAGATGGAAAAAGCTATCTAGCTAATATGCTTCTTTTTTGAGTCTATCATGGTTTAAATGCCAGTTTATCTTCACTTTATCTTCTCTATTGCATCACCTGTGTGATGCTACATTCATTCTGTGCAAAAAGCTTGACACTACATGGATAAAGTTTGTTTCTTATGTTCATTTCTGACATTAAATTTAATTCATAATGGTCTAAAAGGTATTAAAAAGTCTTTAATTTGAATTGGTGAAACCTGAAGAATCCCTGCATGAGCGATTGTGTTTGTAAAAACTTGTGGGAAGAGAAGGAGGAAGAAGAGGAGGAGGAGAAGCAGAGAAAGGCCTGCTCTGCTATTTTATTTAATTTTATTTTTTTGGCCCTAATTTCCTGGTACAGTTGATGTGTGGATTACGTGCTGCCAGCAGCCGAGGGGGATACAGATGGTGAACCTTTGTGAGGCCCCTCTCTAAGCTCTTCCCTATTAAAAGAACACAGAGGAGGGATTATCTCTCACTTGCTGAATATCAGATTCATACACAATGCGCTCGGTGGATCCTCTCAAGCTCTGCTGCTGCCTTTGTTAATTGCTACAGTCTTTCTTTTCTCCTTTGTTTCTGCGTCTCATCCCTACCTCCAGGTCTGATTTTTCACAAGTAAAGATATAAAAATTAAAGGGCTCCTCCTACGCAGGCTGGGAACGTCCAATGCTTCGCTGTTTGCAGGTGTGGAGAAGTTTGGAAACAGAACAGAGCCTGGAAAACATTACTGTCTCCTTCCTTTCCTCCTTCTTTCTTTCCTTTTTTTCCTCTTCTTTTTGTCCATTCAACAATTTGTCCTTCTATTTTTTATTTTCCTCAGTCCTTTCATTCCTTCTTGTTTCTGTTTTTCTATTTGTCCTTATTTTTCATCCTTGTCTGTGACTTTCCTCCTTCCTTCAGTCTTCCTTTCCTGTTTTTCCTGTTTTCTCACTTTGTCCATCCTTCCTTTCTCCCTTCTTCCTTTCATTGTTGCTTCCTTGTTTCCTCCCTTTTATACGTTGCTTCATTGTGTCCTTCCTACCTTTTTCAACTCTTCCTTCTTCTGACGTCTTTTCTTCATTTTTCTGCATGTCCTTCTTTTCTTTCTTTCCTTCTTTTCTTTCTCTTTCTACCCATTGTTCCTTCCTTTATCCATTCCTTCCTTTCTTTCCTCCCTTCCTTCCTACACTTGTCTTCCTTAATTTCTTCCCTTTTCTACCTTTCCTTACTTCCTTCCTTTCCTTACTTCCTGTTTCCATCCATCCTTCCTTCCTTTCCTTCCACCCTTCCATCCGATCTTTATTCCTCCTTTGTTCTGCCATCCTTTTCTTTCCTTTCATTTGTCCTTCCTTCCTTTCTTTTACTTCCTTTTTCTTTCCTTTTTTGCCTTCCTTTCCTTGTTTCTTTCCTTGCTTCCTTGGATCATTTTTCCTGTCCTTTTTTTCTCGCCTTCATTCCTTCCTTCCAGTTCTTTCCCTTCTTTCTATCCTCTCCTTCCATCCTTCCTTGTATACCTCCTTCTTAAACTTTGGTCGTCGTGGTAACATCTTCCATCCGTTAGGTCTTTAAATCTAAAAACTGAACTTCGAATTTTCACATGAAAATCCTGAAATCAAAACATTTATTTACTTGTTTCCGTTCTTGTTTACTCTTTATATCTTCATCCAGGTTGTGTTGGTTTGTGTCTCGGTTTGCTGAGCCGAGCGGCTTAATGTGTGATTTGATGGATTAGAGCCGGAGCGTTTCTGAATAATTCATCCCGGGTTATTAATGCGACCGTCGGCTTTTATTGGTCACAGGAAAACCCACGGACGTCGTTTCTGAACGCAACGTCGCTACAGACGCCGTCCGACTGTTGCTAACATGAGAAAGTAACATTTCCAACTAATTTTTCTCTGTTAAACTTTATTTATTGTCGTTGTCGCACATTAAACTAAGCATGCATAAGCAAAAGGGCATAAAACATCTCCAAAAGATACAGTTTAGATATGTTTTCTTTTGGTTTTGATGCCAACAGATGTGCGTACCATTAACTTGTCTTTTTTTTCCCCAAAAAAATTATTTATGGTTTTTATTTATTTATTTATTTATTTACATTGTAGTGTAATACTAGCATACAAACTGTCCGTTTCCATACTGTGGTAACGGACAGAAACGGATAAATCAGAAAATTAATATAGTTCCTAAGTATGTGTAAATGTCACTTCCTATTTACACACGACAAAAAAAGAAAAAGTGAATTGCCAGGGGATACATGTCAATATATCAGATTTATGAAGTTCAACTCAGAAAAGAAAAATAAATATTAATAAGAATTATTTCTGAGTTCTTAACAGACGGTTGCACAATCTTAAATATTTAGTAGAAGAGCCTCTCAAAGTTCAGCTGCACTGATTGCAATTTTCTGGCCGATCGCCATTTACCGATTTAAAAAAAAAATCGGTATTAGGTAATCGGTAAAAGCTGCCTCTAGCAACCTTGATTGCTGATTTTCAGCGTTTCTATTTTCTTTTTTATCCAAATCACTGTGAAAACTAAAAACATACAAACATTAAAATATGAAACAGACAACAAAACAAAACGTACCTCGCTGCTTTCACTGGGGGAATCTAAAGCATTTGACTTTGTTTATAAAAACATTTGAATCTCGCTGACAGCTGTTTTCCAGCCATTCATTTTCCAGCTTTTATAAGGCCTGCCCTGATTGGCTACGGCATGCGATGAGGTACAAAATGAACATTGACCATTAAATCAGAACTAAATAAACTGTCAAAACAGACAAACATAAACAATCTGCACAATTTGGAAATTCTTTTTAAATAATTTACAATCTTAAATAATTTATTATCCGTTATACTGCCGATTCAGATTTTGGCCGATTGTTTTGACTGAAATGTTGCTCAAAATATGAAGAAAGTTGCTGAATTGGCAACAGTGGGGTAACTATTGGTAACTGTGAAAATGCAGACATGATCTTGTGGGCCAGTCTGTCTGTGGGTGATTTTTAGACATTTGCCGAGGTAGAAAAAAATCGGCTTCATGTGTAAAAATTGGCCAATCACCGATCTCCCAAAATTAAAGAAATTGGCACAGATATATCAGCTAGCTGATAATTTGGCGGATCCGTATTTTGCAGTAACATTTTTCTAGTATAATGAAATATCGTGGTTCTGGAACCAAATGGACTTATGATGGAGGATGAGGAGATTTCCTTTTCATTATAGTCACTCTGTGTCAAAAAAAATCAAGAAAGTTAAGGAGGATTTTAGAGGGCAGGATGCGACTTCAGACAAAGCAGTCTGACTCATTCTTATCTCAGGTTTGGTTCTGACGGCAGGTTTGAGTTTTTCGACCGTTTTTCGACCCGATCCCACTGCAGGATGAGCTCTGTAATTGCCATGCGAGCTGCTTGGTGTGTTCATGTGTATTCAGGGCGTCGGCTGCAGCTTCACAGGCTGATGGGCCGGACTGAGCGGCGGCCCAGATCTGCGTTTAATGATTGCAGCGGGCCGCTCGTTTGATTGGATCGCTTTGGGCTGCACTTTTTTGCACAGGCAGCCGTCTTGTCAAGAGTTTTCTGGCTCTGCACCTCATCTGGGTTTCTCTGCTGATTGACACCAAAAGGTGTTGCTTTTAGATTTCTAATACCTTCTGAAACCTCTGGAGGATGTTTCAGTTTCTCCTCCTGCTTACTTCTACTTTCTGCTTTCAGTTAGAAAAAGTTTTCAAAAATCAAATCAGAAACATTTTCGCCAAATTTGCTTCGTCATCAGAACACAAGGAAAACTTGCGCGCCCGTTTCCCTCCAGCCTTTAACGCTCACACACGTCGCTTCGTTTTGAGTTGTGAGGGATTCTTGAAGGAAACTTCAGATCTCCAGCGCAGGAGGGAGAGTTTATTCCTCCCACAGCCGCTCTCCAGTGGAAACATCTGCTGCAGACCGCAGAACTCTGGTGGCCCGCGTGGTCGGCCTCGCTCAGACGGCCACGTTGCTTCTGATGCACATCTGCAAGACGTTTGGTGGCTTTCTGTGTTTGTGGACTTAAAGAGAGCTGACGATTTATCGGCATTGATTTATTTTAGGGGAGGAAATTACTTTTTTTGGCTAATAGCTGCACTCCCTCCTACAATTTCCAAGCTGCACCTTCTTTTAATTTTACTCTTTCGCAGGTTCTGAAGTGGCTTAAAGCTAAAGTTGAGGCTACTCAAGCAAAGAAACAGCAAGAAAAGACCAAAATTTCTGTGTGGAAAAACAAACTACTTCCATAGGATTAGAGAGGAAATATAGCAGCTAATAAAAGGCTCTTAAAAATTGATTATACCTCAACAAAAACAGAAGTTTTAACAGTTTGCAGCTGAGGTCAAGTTTATTTAGCACATTTCAGCAGTTCAGATTGTTTTACACCATAAAAATATAAAAACATCATAAAGTTACCAATTATGAAGCAACAATAAACATTACATTTCAAATCAAAAGCACATCAAACATGCTGATCAATGTTCAAGTTATTATGAATCTTAACAAGTGAGTTTTAGTCTTCTTGATATAAAGGGATTCTGTGTTTCTGCTGTTTTGCAGTTTTCTGGTAGTTTGTTCTAGATTTGTGGTGCATAGAAGCTGAATGCTGCTTCTCCATGTTTGGTTCTGGTTCTGGGGATGTAGAGCAGAACCAGAACAAAAAGATCTGTGAGGTCAGTGATTAATAAACCAGCAAAAGTGTTTTAAAGTATATTCTCAATAGAAGGACTTCAGAACCGGAGTGATGTGCTCAATCTTCCTGGTTTTAGTCAGAACACCAGCAGCAGCATCTGGATCTGATTGATTTTTTTAGGGGCTCTGTTGCAGTAATCAATGCAACTAAAGGTAAATGCATGAATGAGTTTCTCTAGATCTTGCTGAGACATTAATCCTCTAATCCTGGAAATGTTCTTCAGGTGACAGAAGGCCGACTTTATAACCGTCTTTATGTGGCTCTGAAGGTTCAGGTCAAAAACTAAATCATACCAAGTATTTTTTGTTGAGTTTCTTGTGGAAATATGTTAGAAAACTTGAAATAAAATAACATTACCTCATAAATAACTTTTCATCAAGATATATCAGTTTGTTTCAAGACAATAATTCATTAATATTGATGAAAAAGTAGTTTAATTGGCAGATTATTTCACTTATGGAAAAAATAAATTGCTAATGAAAGTAGTACTTTTTTTAAAATCAATATTAAGGAATTATCTTAACTAATAAGCTTAAACCACCTAAAGTCTCCCTGGAATCTGTTGCGTTTCCATACATAGAGTTCAGGTTGAAACCGTTTCCGAAGCCGATAAAGACCAAATCATGGTGGATTCATCTTGATTTATTAAACTCCATCAACAGAAAAATGTTTGTTTTTCATTTTCATAAAAGGCATT
The DNA here is from genome assembly GCA_903066815.1 of Brachyrhaphis roseni. Taxonomy (NCBI): domain Eukaryota; kingdom Metazoa; phylum Chordata; class Actinopteri; order Cyprinodontiformes; family Poeciliidae; genus Brachyrhaphis; species Brachyrhaphis roseni. Next base: position 8,555 of record CAEFZY010025558.1, on the reverse strand, counting down.
AAAAGTCCCCACACTGATCGCGGATGAGACGAAGGAAGTTGTCGCCTTTAATCGAATTTCAGCAACATTCCTGCTGTAGCTGTGAGTAATTTTCCATTTTGCTTCGAAGAAAGCAGACAAACACAAACATGCTGCCAGAGTGTTTGTGTTTGTCTTTGTTGGAGGTAGTTTGTTTGTGTTTCTTTATGGTCGTGGTGATGCAGGCTGCATCTTCAGCTCCCTCTGTGTGTGTGTGTGTGTGTGTGTGTGTGTAAATGGCCAGTTAGCCATCTGAAAGCAGTCCCCCCCTCCTCCTCCTCAGATGATGAATCCCTCATATGTTTTTGATGTCGGCCATGAAGGCAGTTTGCGCATTTAGGCCCCCGCGACCGCGCCGCGCCCCATTTCCACTCGCCTCATTTATGCTCATAATAAAAACCAGTGCGCGATTGTATACCCAATTTGCCAGGTGGTTATTGCTTTCTAAATTGAATGAGCCGCCCTAAGTATGATGGTTTAGAAGTTGTGTGCAGCTTTAAGGCAGTGTGATGGTTCCACAGATTTCTGCAGGAACACAAGAGGAGCTGAATTACAGAAACAGGCATCAGGATGTGCCAGAGAGGCTGCGGCGTTATTCCCATCTGGAGAGACATTTCACATTCCTTCCTTCATCCCCGTTTTTCTCTTTGTATGCACACTGTGTTCCTTTTCACCTTGCAATTCAAGTTGGATCCAGAGAACATCTGCGCAGATCATTCATGTCCGAGTGTGTAGGCGCGCCACAAAGAGCGGAGCCCTCCGTGTGGGCTTGGATGTTTTATTTCACACAGATTCATGCCTGGACATGCAGTGTAGGCTCAGTTTGTGCCTCTTAATTCAAGCGTCAGGTTTGTGTGACCTCAACCACTTCCACCTCATTGTGGCCAATGCAAACGCCTCCTCCTGCTGGTGGGAGGGAGGCGGGTCCGCACAGAAACCCCGAGGTCATTCTGCCGCCAAAAAGCAATAAAAATGCACTCCTGCTTTTAATAAAGCAATTATAACTCATTGCTGAGTTCAATTAATTTTCTGCTTCCAGTTTAGGAAAGAGCTGAGGAATGTTGAACAGCAGAAATGAAGCGTTTGGGTGGAAATTTGCTCCGTTGGTTCTGTTTTATTGTGTGACAAATCAGCACAATTTAGTGAATGACTGGTTTTATACATTTAAAACTCTAAAAGTGGAAAAAATACATATTTCTGCACACAGAGTCCCCTTTTACTCTGATACCCATACAATAAATCCAAAACATACGCCTAAAGAAACAAACATAGTCCCCAGTTGAACAAAAAAATATATTTTTATGAATATTATCCACATATATTGAAGTTTTCAAAAGCCACCCTCCTTGTGATTTCAATCTGAAAGTTATTACCTTTAAAAAAGTATATATCAAATCAATCCACTCATTTATTTCTAGTCTTCTTATTAAACCAATTTCAGGTTATGTTGCTTTTTACTGCCACCATATATTTATCCTGTTTTCTAGTTCAAGTCCTTTCAAATTCAGATTTGGGACTTTTAGATTGTCCCACATCTGAAGACTGCTTCTAGGACTTTCTGTATTTCTTTCTAAAATGTAGCAGATTTATTTGAGACAGTTTGTCACAAAAATGCCTACAAAAGAAATTATACCACATATCTTATATACTCTGGCTGCAAAGTGACAAAAAGTAAAATCAAAGTGTTGATGTTTGGGGTGCAAACAATTAATCGACTTACGGTTAATGTCATCACATTAAAATTAGTTTCAATCGATTAACTAACAGCGTCCACTTCTTGCAGTGTTGTAGTTCGGCCGATTTAATGTTTTTTTGTTGTTTTTTTTAATAAAGCATTTTATTGAAAATGTAGTCCTTTGTTATGAAAAGACTGTTGTAAACATGTTTTTAAGAAAATGGCTGATTAGTAACTTATTAATTAATAATTGCATCCATAGTATTTGTATCATTATTTGCGTTTTACATTACTGTGTAATAAATGTTGTTGCTGTGTGTGTTTCAGGGGCTGTGTATCTAGAGGGAGGCTTGGAGGAAGCCCGGCAGCTTTTCGGACGACTGCTTTTCAACACAGAGGTGAGCACAGAAACATCCTTAAAGGTTAATTTTGTGACTCTCTGATAGAATAAAGTTTGTCTTAAAAAAAGTCAGCGCAAACCCAATTTCTTCAAATCTTTATTTTTTGAGAAAGCTGCCGTTGAAGACATTACCTCCTCCTAATAATTGGCCAAACCTTCGCACTGCAGGTTCTGGCAAACCTTGAAAGATCTGGACAAAACCTGAGCGTTGTTTGGAAAAAAATCAAACACAATTCTGGAACAGAGATAATAGTTTTGTTGGACACCTGCTGTTGTTTGCATGTGTGTAAAATCAGCTAGCATGAATAAATGATGAAGGAAGCGGTGTTTGCGTCCGTCACGGCCAGAAACGCTATGAATCAATTAGCGGCGTACGGCGCTAACTGGCGGTTCAGGTTGTTTGTGAGCCGCCCACCAACAGGAACCGGCACAACCCGACCAGAACCAGCAGAAAACAAAAGAAGGAATCTGCAAGCAACACCTTTTTATTCATATTGGTATCAGTGATGCTTATCCCTGTAGTGTGGATTACTTTCATCAGAATTCAGATCAATATTTCAGCATTAGGTTTTGCACTGGAGCTGATTTCTTTTTTTTTGTGTGTGTGTGTTTTCCGTGAAGTTGTGAACACATTTGGCCTTGTTTGTCTCTGCTCTTGGCCAAATTTACTGCAAATCTCTTCTGAGTTTGTAGCCAATGTGTTGGAGTGCTGAAACGCCCTTGCTTCTGTTTTTACTGTCGTCGTGCGGCCATGAGAGTCGGCAAGAAAAACGATTTAGTTGAGGGCTGCTTGCATGAAGAGGGATTCGCTTGAACAGATTTTATTTCTTTTTTATTGAAGAGCTGCACAACACATGTGAATGGGAAGGTAAAAAAAAAGCCCTGAAATTTCTTTTTATTACAGTAAAAACACCACAGGAACATACAAACATTAAAAATATCTGATGAAAAACTGTATTAATGAACGCCTCGTTGATGGTGGGAGGCATTGTTGTCATAGTTGAGGGAGGATGCTTCCAGATGGACCAGAAAAACCCACAAAAGCAAACACAAAACGGTTATAAATCAGGTAGTTTTCTGTATTTTATCTAATTTATGAAGATCAAAACTTTTTTTTTTTGGCTTTGCAAAACCCAAAAAAATAAAACTAATTCATGATTTTTGCACAGAAGTCTTGTTGAATCCAGATTAGTTTCTTTAAAGCAAACAGCTTGACAATCACCAACCACAAAACGTTGTGGGCGATGATGGAGTTTCATCTATTCATAAACTTAACCACACCCACTGAATAGTTTCCTACATTTTGTCACAATACAGTCAGAAACAAAAGTTGTTTCACTGGGATATGATGGGACAGAAGATGACACATTTGACACATAATTGTGAAGCAGAAGGAAAATAATGCAATTTTTCTCTGGTTTTTGAAAATAAAATTGAAAAGTGTGCTGTGCATTTGTTTAGCCTTCCTAAGACTCTTGTTACTGAGTGTCCAGCTAACTTCTAGGAACGTTTTGCATCCTTCAAATTTTTTTAGATTCGTATATTTACAATTAAGGCCTGAACATTTCTTAAATTTATTTTAAAAATATAAGTTAGCCTTAAATATGTAGATCAGAGATCTTAAATTTGGTTGTGGCAGGACTATTTACTCTCATATATTCCATGTAGTTTATTTTTCTTTGTAACTTATAAACACCAAAGTTTTAGTCATACAACTCAAGGCAGTTGAGGCTACCGCTAACTAGCTGCTAACAAACCCTTGCTAGCTAGCTCTTTGCATCCATTATTGTTAGGTAAATTATTGCCAGTTGGCTGGACAACATTCGTCTTTGCCACTGGCTCGCTTCTTTTGCAAACGATGTTACACGCATTCTAGGGAAAAAAGCTTGGCACTTCTTGTCTTAAATTTTATTCATAATGGTCTTAAAAAGTCTTAAAAGTTAGGTGGTGAAACATGGAGAAACCCTGTACTCACTCAGGCTAATGCAAGCTAATGGCTATTTGAGGTCAAGTTAATTGAAACTGAGGGTGAATCTAGTTTCTGAGCAGGCTAACAGCTACTCAGAATTATGCTAACTCTTATGCTGACTAACTCAAGAGACGAGTCGCTTCTAAGAAAGCTAACAGCTACTCTGTCAGGCTTAATGCTATTCAAGCTACGGCTATTCAGGATCAAGCTAACGTCTTAAAATTTTCACATTTTCTCCAATTACTAGTGTGTTTTATTGCAATTTTCATTGTAAAGTGGACAGAAAACAGACAAAATTGGCAGTTTTTTTAGATCTTTTCTCCAAAAATATAGCAAATACTTCTAAGAGTTCTGCTTAGTTTAATTCACTTGCTGAAGTTTTATGGCAAAAATCGCGTCATTTTGATGTCAGCCTCATGTCGTTGACTTTCTCGTTATAACACCCCTTGTCAGGTCAAAGGTCAATTCAGGGGACTTGGGACTTGAATAGTTTCTCCTTAAAGAAAGTCCACTGTATAATCAGACAACTCCTACAGTGTGACAATAGAAATCAATGATGAGAGGAAGTTTTTTGTCCTCACGCAAAAACTCTTGGTCTTCAGGTTGAGCAATAGTTCCCAAGTTGCGTAAAGATGCAACCGTGAACCAATCTCTTTCTTTCCTTCTGTCTCGTTTCTCCAATCTTGGTTCTGTATGAAAGGCTCTTCAAGAAGGTATTCTGTCATTCTGCACCAAAATCCAAATTTTTGAAAAACAAATTCATTTTATATTGGTTAGTAATGGCATTTTTCACACCTATAGAGAGTATATAAAAAAATCCTACCTGCGCCTTGCAGGAAAATTGCATTCAGCGAGAGACTCGCATGTTTGCAACAAATTGAAAAGAAGTTGAGATTGTTTTCAACTCCAGTTTAAGATCCTCAAACATTCAGATGGAGGATTGAAATAGTGTGGCTTGTCAGCCCCCTGCTGAATCCTCCTGATGGCTGTTCTGTCACACAAAGCTGAGAGGAGGCAGATGGACAAAAGACCAGAAAGCCACGGCTGTGTGGCGGGGTGCGATGGCTACGGGGGTGGGGAACAGAGACGGACAGCCAGGCACTGAGATCCACACAAGCCGCTTGGATCCTGTTGCACTTCCACTCTAACTCTGCAGAATGGCTCTTTACGCAGCACATTACTGAAACTAATGAGATGAGGTGCGAAACTGAAGCACTTTACATTTTTCTCTATCAAAATGTGGAAATTTTTTGCTGCTCTGGCGACTTTTCCTTTACATCTTTACATCTATTCCTCCTCTGCAGTTAAAGTCTGTTGTGACTTTACCTCAAGAGATACTTTACACCAACCTTCATATCAGCAACAGGATCATTTCACATCACCAGCTGGAAGAACTTGTTCTGGTGCAGATCGTTAATATAGAGAGAAATAAGGAAACTACTTTAAAAGAGACTCTGACAGAGTCTGAAAAATTAAAGTAGAATAAGAAAAGGTATAGGATTAGTCCATTGGTCCCTCCAGTTAATCAGACAAGTTTATTTTTATAGGATATTTCAGCAACACTGCAGCTCAAACAGACAAACAGAAGTAACATCATACAATCAACAGTTGTAAAAACCAATAACAAACACAATTATAATAATCAATACACAGAAAATATGTTGGTCAATCTTTATTTATTATGGCTCAAAAGTAAATCTGAGCAGGTGGGTTTTTTTCAGTGTTTCAGCTGTTCTGTTGCTTTCTGGAAGTTTGTTCCAGATTTGTGGTGCATAGAAGCTGAATGCTGCTTCTCCATGTTTGGTTCTGGTTCTGGATGCAGAGCAGAACCAGAAGACCTGAGAGGTTCTGGAAGGTTGAACTGATAATTAATAATGTATTTATTCCTTTCTTCCATCCATCCATTTTACACAGTAAAGTCAAAGTGATTTGTGGAACGTATGTGACAAAAGTAACAATAAATCAATGCCTCATCAAATAAAGCTTCAGTATTTTAACCAAAACGACTCATCAGAATAATATTGATACATTAAGTATTGAAATAGCCGTTAGATTCAGTAATCCATTAGTTGCTATAATGTCTTTAAAAAATTACAAAAATATATACATTCTGCATTTAAGATGAACAAAGAACAAGAATAGAAAATATGTTGCATATAGAAAACAGTGGCTTTTACTTTCCAATACTTAATTGGTTAATCAAATCAATAATCAACAGATTAGTCCCACACTGTATTGATATTAAGACGATTAGAAAAGGCTGATATTTTCACATGCTATTTCTTTAGCTGCAGCTGCATCATTTGCTACAAAAGTGCAGTAAATAAATGTTGTAACTGCATTCTAGGCAATACAATGTTCTTAACTTTGAATTATCTGTTTAATTGCATCTTTTAATGTATTTCTAAAAGGCTTAATCTTTTTTTTTATTTCGTAATCTTAAAAATTACTGTTTTGATATACTCATGTCAAACTATTATGTTGTTTTTTTTAATAAAATATAGATATTTTTGTGTCCTACCTCATTATCTTGGCAGAACAATTGCACACATTTGGTCTAAACACTCAATAACACCAAACATCCATGTTTAATTCTCACCTGGCTCCACTGTTCTTGTTTCCCTGCTTCCCCTAATCAGTTTGGCATTCATAGCAGGAGCCAAACCGTCTATTTCCGTCCCCACAGTTTCCCCTCCCAACACATCACCTTTCCCAGACTCTGGTTCCCAAAACAACAGGCCTTTATGTCGCCTCAGATGGAATCTAGCCTCATTGCACACAGAAGCCTGGAGGAGACAATACATGCTAATTTGCTAATGACATTACTATGGAGGTTATTAAAGCATCGACGGAGAGGCAGGAGGCATCATCTTCAGGGGGAAGCTGCTCGATTGCTCCCAACCTGGACTCGACGGCGATATTGCGTCGGAGACGTTAATGCCACTGTTCAGACCTGAGGGAAGTGCCTCTTTCAGGAGCAATCACAATAATGGTCTCTCTGGTCGCCCATGGGCTAATCTGTTGGATTTCATTAACACCGCCGCGCAGACACATGCACCTCCAAACACCAAACTCCACAAAGGTTGCTGTGACAACTATGGCGGTCACCATGGTGCAGGGATAATGACTTTTTGGTAATACGGCGTTGCAACGGGCTTCTTTTTTCACAGGTGGGCACAAAAAACAAAATGGTTTCCAGCTGGCTTCATTTTCAACCCTCTTCATGCATCATGGAGATTCTTTTTGTTTCTGAAATGGAAAAAATGAGTCAGCAAGGCACTGAAAAACAAAATCTTACCAAGTTTTATTGTATAGTTTCTAGTGCAAATATTTTACTACACTTAAAGTAAAACAAGACAAACTTAAAAGTAACTTTTCAGCTACATATTGGGGAGAAAAAGTTGAAACAAATGTTTTAGTTCCACTGACAAATTATTTCACTTCTAACAAGACATTTTTCCTGTTATAGTTACAATATTCTACCAGTGGATCAATATTTTGTCCTGCCAAAACATTACTAGTTTTGACTTAATTCAAGTGTACTAATATATCTGCACTAAAAACTATAGCAACAATACTTGGTAAGATTTAGTTTTTTCAGTGTACAGCTAAAATAAACTTCAACACAATGGACTTTCCAGAGATAAAGTACTTGCACTGCAAAAACATTTGTCTAGTTTCTAGTGTAAATGTCTCAATATATTTGAATTAAGACAAAACTAACTTGCAAATAACTTTTGAACAAGATATATTAGCTTGTTTCAAATCAATTTCTTAATATTGATAAAGATGTAGGCCTGTCACAATAACAACATTTTCTGGACATTAAATAGTCGCAGAATGTATTGCGATAAACTATAATATTGTTAATCTGAGACCATTTTCAAGTAATTTAATGGTAATAATCTAAGAATCTGTATTGATCTTCTCAAAAATCAATACACTTTAAATTCTGATGAACTTTTAAACACTGGACCTGGAAGACATTTGAAATATCCAAAATAAATAAAGAAAACAACAGAAACAAAAAATAAAATTATGAAGTTTCTTTAAACAAAATTATCTTTCAAAATAAAGGATCGTTTAGACTGAAGACTTTATCATTCAGTTTTTAGTAAAGAGAGATAAATAATAAACAATAAAACAAATGAAAATGAAGTTTCTTTTAATTTAATTAGTTGTTTATGGTGACAGGCCTATATGGACGTTTCAATGGCAAATTATTTCACTTTAAACATGAAAAAATGTCCATCCATCCATCCATCCATCCATCCATCGTCTTCCGCTTATCCGGGGTCGGGTCGCGGGGGTAGCAGCTTCAGAAGGGAGGCCCAGACTTCCCTCTCCCCAGCCACTTCTTCCAGCTCCGAGGTGTTCCGGGCACGTCCCGGAACACCTCAACTGGCTCCTCTCGATGTGAAGGAGCAGCGGCTCTACTCTGAGTCCCTCCCGGATGACTGAGCTTCTCACCCTATCTCTAAGGGAGAGCCCAG